>VZSC01010644.1:15707-26256 GCA_013398225.1 Steatornis caripensis
CCCCCCCCGCCGCCCTGGCTCAGCCCTTAGGTCCCCTCCTCCTCTCGCGCCCCTTGGCACGTCCTCCGAGACCCACCGCAGCCCGGTGTGCCGCTACCTTCTTGCCAAGCGGCGCCCGGACCCCGGGATTTAGGGGGAAAAAGTGAGGTCTCGGAGGCCGGGGGACCGCGCCCCCAGCCCCTAAGCGAAAGCTCAAACCTCGCCATCAGGCTAGGGACAGTCTCCCCAGCCCTCCTTTTTTTTTCATCGACTTATTCGTTGGCACACTTCTCGGGCAGCACTCCTGAGCTCTTCTGCGGGGAAGAGGTCTTGCATCTCCTCCATCCAGCAGAACCACCTTCTCGGAGCAGGGCCACCCTCGCTCCAGGGCACGCTGCGATTCTTTAACGCTCTCGGCAGTTTTCGTTGCGTGGTGTCCTTCAGTAAGTGGAAGCAGGGAAATGAAAAGTAATGTGATCAATTACTATTTGTATACCATATTTATGGACGGGTAGAAGTAATAACAGTTATTTGCTTTGTCGAAGCGTTTATTTCACACTTGGTATATTTCCTTACAATCGGAAAACTGACGTGGGAAAAATAAGCACAAATAAATTAAAGTAACAAAAATATGTTTTTAGCAAAAGGCGATCCTTTTCCTGTCTAGTTTTCCCGTGTGCGTTTCTTCCTCCTGGCATTAATCCAAACCAACGAAATGGCTAAATAGATTAGTTTCTAGCCCTCAAGTCAAGCAAAAGCCAAAATAATCATTTACCTGTCTGCTCCCTTCCTAAAAGATATACTTCCCCAACCGCCGAGGTTCCCCTCTGAGACCCCGTGCCCGCGGTGCCCAGCGGAGGGGCGAGGGACACCCGCGGCCCCGCACGGGCAGGGCCGAGCCGAGCCGAGCCGAGGGGTGCCCGGCGGCCTTCCCCGGGCNCCCCCCCCCGTCTTCAAATCGGGGATAAAGAACAATCAAAAAGCAAAGCAGTCAGGAGGGCAGGAACCCGGGCCGGTCCGGCCCCGGAACTCCTGCTCTCCTCCCGGTCCTGAGGTCTCCCCTTTCCTCCTTCCCTGCCCGGATTGCTGGGTATCGACTCCCCTCCTCGTCACAGGGCTACGGGCTACTTTAACCCCTACTGCCCTGCCTTTGTCATTTTTGAGGCTTGTTAGCTTCTCTAATTTGTTGGCAGCACTTCGTCTGCCTCTGCCCCAGCCCCCAGTGCAGGGTGGGGAATGATGCCAGGGCCAGGGAAATACACACCACTTTGGGATTTCACAGTGCTTTCACATGCACATATCGCATACATCGTGTACATTGCATACATCAGGGTCACCTCAGCGAGGGGACCAGGGAAGGGTAGGAGAGAATTAAAAAAAGATACAGTTCTTTCCTGTTTGTCAAAGATTTCAAATAGAATAATGCTTGATACCAAGGTGACACTTCCTTATTGCCAGTCCTTAGTCTTTGAGTTGCTTCATTTCCCATATTCCAGCTATGTATTTTATTGCCAGCAACTGTGTGAAAAAGTGCCACAGGTTGGGTGACCCGTGCTAGCAACGGGCAAAGAAAGAAATGACTCTGGCATAGCCAAGATTGCCAGCAAACGCTCTGCAGGAAGTTGTGTGATGGCTCAGTTTGTCCTGCTCACACAGAGTAGCCAGTGCCTCCCCACCATGGGGCCATGGCGATGGAGGTGCCCTGGGCCAAAGCTGGGGCTGGTGTCTGCTCTGGACTGAGAGTGGGGCTGGAAACCCTTTGACCAGCAACTTGCACTTCTGCAACCACCCTTTCTTTACTCATTCATGCTCCCTTTAGTTGCTCCACAGGTAAAGCAGACACTTCTTACAGACCAAGGCACCTCACTGCTGGATCTGCCAGGGTAACAGCTAAAAAACCCTGGAGAGAACAGGACACCATCAATTCCTACAGCTGTTGTTTTTGGAAATGCAGTTTCTGTATCAGCCTATAAACCCTACGTGAAAAATGCAGTCTCCAGTCTGTTTTTTCTTTTGGGGACAGCAATGTGCTGCTCTTTTGCCTAGATACCTAGTCTTTGTTCAGTGCCCGTAAGCAAAAAATCAGACAGTATTAGCTAGATTCAGAGCCTTCAACATCTTCCTCCATGTTTTCTGTTCGCAGCTGCCCCCTAGACAAGGTCCCACCAGCACCAAGAAGTATCTGCTGCCAGTGTGCTTCAGGGTGCTAGCCTTGTGCCCTGGCCCTGAAGGACAAGGAAAAGGGCCAAAGATGAAACTCGGCACTCAGCTTGGTCATCATTCCAGCCCTGCAGATCCCTCCATGCAGCATAGCTGTCCCTTTTGCAGGATAGCCTGCTCAGGGCTCGAGCATCAGGCACTCCTCAGGGAACCTACAGGGCTGATGTTGCACAGGCTGCTTTGTTTCTGGCTCTGCCCTTCAGCCTATCTTTCCCAAGCCCAGCAGAGCCAGCGGGGCTGGCTGGAGGGGTCCTCTTTCTCTCAGGAAAGACAGGCCATAAGAGAAACATGGTAGCTCGAGGTATCTTTATGTTTACAGTCCTGAAAGAAGGGACAGAATAAAGGAGGAAAGATACTTGTTCTTGAGACTCACAGTTCTGGGGCTACTTTGGCACAGGGTTATTGCTAGAGCAGCTCTATCTCTGACAATAATATACTTGGCACTTAGATAAAGTACTTTCAATTTGTGAGCCAGTTAATTCTCTTGGTAGCTGTCCGAGATTATAGCCCTATCTTACAGGCAAAGTAAGGCAGACAAATTAAGCCTCTAGAAAGTTTAGAACCACAAATTACTTTTTTTTTTTCCTCAAGCGAACTATTTTAGTTGAGTTAGACAGATTACTTTGTATAATTATAAACCATCTGAAAGCTACTGGGAAGTTTCCAACATATAAAAAATGGTAATCTTATTTAAACTCTGGGAAAGATAATTGTTTGCCCTTGCTGTATGTTTTGCATTCTTGAAGTATATCCTTTAAGGCATAATATACATTTTGAAATCCCATATACGCATCTTTACAATAGTAATGGCTTTCCACAAGCTCTGTGGGAGGTGACATTTCAGCAAGATACTTCCCCTTGACTTTGTTTATTCCAGCAGTTTAAATTCTGCCTCTGGTGATAGCTGTTAACTTGGCAATGTGAAAAGTGCTACATGATGTGTACTGTGCTCAGTCAGCTCATCAGAAGCTTACCAATTATGACTGTGGAGCCCATTCTTCCTGCCACAGCATGCCACCCACCATGCATGCCCGGGACAGCTGATCTCCACATGTGCATAAAATCTGGAAGTATGTACACATTTACACAGAGCCTGTACAAAGCAGGCTCAATAAGCCTGGGGCTTCTTAGCTTTTCTGTTTCTTGCAATAGCTCATATACAGACAGTCGAAGATCACTTCTTACTCTCTGTCTGCTTTGGAAATGTCAAATAGGGGACCTTTCAAACCCCACCCTGCTAGGGGATGAGCTTTGTACCTGTCAGGCAATCAGGATGCCTGTGTTATGGGCAAAGGACCAAGCTGTCAGGATGGCTGTGAAATAGGAAGTTGCAACTATCAGGATTATCCATTTTACCTGTGGCTTGGTCTCCATCCACATCTTTGAGGCTCTTGGGAAAGGAGGTAGCTGGAAGTAGACTGTGGTCTCAATTAAATAATTGAAATATGCTGGAATGGCCCATGAGATGGGCAAGCCTGCATTATGAAGAACTTTGTTAACAACAGCCTTTGTAAGCCCGTTTCCCCAGGATGAAATCTGATCTCTGTTTAAGATCTCCTAATGACATCAACAAGGCAAGATTTAATTCTAGACAGATGCTATTTGTCAAGCACGTAGTGAGTGTTCAAGCTTCAAAAATAATGCTACCTTTGAGCATTTGTTTTTGTTTGGAGTATCCCACTGACCATGCAAAATCCAGACTGGGCTTTTTGTTAAATCATGATTTGCACTTATTAAGATATTATTTTTGCACAAGATATTATTTTTCTTTATTTTGAAGAAACTACTTACAAAGCAATTTAGTGCTAGACTCTGTCACCTTTGACTGTAATCTCTTTTGCATCAGCTAAAATAGAACTAACTCCGTTCAAATAAGCAGAGTAACACCAGTGAAAACCCAGAATAAATAATCAGAGAATCAAGCCCTCTGAATAGCAAATGACTCCATAAATAGTCCCATTGATTTCAGTGGTATTTCATGGCATAAGTAGCTACACTAATGGAAACAGCATACAGGACCCTTAGTGCTTGGACAGAGAAAAAAACCACCAACTTATAATTATTAAAAAAAAATATTCCACTGTGCGTTAATCAGTTGACATGTTACTAGCTCACTGTATAACTTACCAAAGACAATCAAGTGAGTTGATGACAAGGATGACTCCTGTGTTGGCTGCTGTGACAATTCAGCACACCTGTGACATGAAAGCTGTGTCCCTTACTTTAAAAACACAGAAAGCAAATAAAGCCATACCAGAGAAATGCTTTACATTACTCTTAAATAAATTCTTCTTTAAGCAAGAAAGAACAACATTTTAGTGAATGGAGTTGTCCCTTTTTGGGAGTTTTATGGGCAATATTGAAATGTCATAATGTGATCTCTCCTTGCTCTATTGCTCTGGATGACTTGGAAAAATTCTTTTGCTTGCTTTTCCTTGAAATCTAGAAAAGAACTAAGTGAAGTCCAAACATGCTTTCTTAGTTATGTTTCTTTGGCTAAAAACATTTTTAAAAAACAGGTAAGTGATCTCTGGAAATGCTTTGTGGCATCTTTGAGCTTGAATATGAGAACTGGATCCAGAGAGCAGTAAAACACTTGCCAAGTTTTAAGTCTTCTGGAGCCAATGAAACTGTTGCTGGGATCTAATTGCTTTGCTGTGGACACATTTCTGAAAGTGACTTTAGGTGGTTTGACTCCATTAGGCAGTTGAAACATAATGCACAAAAGCAGAGGAAGAAACGGTGATGATCAGGGAACATCACAGCCTGACTAGCAATGGCATCAGGTCCTCACATCTTCCTGCTAGTACTGAATTTGCTGTCAGCATTCTCAGGGGTGCAGGGGATGTGTTTCAAGTATTCAATAAAGAACTATGCATCCACATTTACGGTACTCCTGAAAAATTTTGTATTTACAGTAATTCTGATGAAACCACATCAGCTCTGTCCTTGCCTTCCTCTCATTGCTTTTCTTTGTATTCTCTTCTTGTCATATCACATAGTAGCTGTAAAAAATGCTTTGTCCAAAACACAAACTCCCTGTTCCGAATGCTGTTCTGCTATCAGCAGGAACAGTATTTCAAATAAGCTGCTGGGCATTTGCCTCTATGAATATCTTCTTCTTTGCTCATACTAGACTGTAAAAATCTCATATGTATCTTTTGAGTGCATATTTTTCATTAAGAAACTCCAGAGCACAAAAGGAAGGAGTCATGAAAGGGGAAAAAAGAGATCTTTTGCTTTATCTCAAACAAGTCTCTACTGTGTTTCCTCAGTTATGATCAAGCTGTACCTATTTTCTATTGAGTGTGGAGCACTCTTATTCCTGGGAAATTTTTAAGGGAAGTACTTTGAATAAGGTACTGATTTTTCAATACTATCTGAAACTAGTCTGTCATTTCTTCTCTTTCCGTATAACAGTAAAGTGACACAAAATGGATGAAGTGTTTCCTCCCTATCAGGTAAGAACAAGGCTGTGTACCAGCCCGTACCTATGCAGCCTTTGCTGTTATTCCATGGCTGAAGGGGAGGAGGGTCTGGCTAGATCCCAACTTTTGGGAAAAAGGCACTGTTTAGTGCTCACAATGTACATTGCAGCAGTTGTTGGAGGAGGTTTAGAGGACGCTGGTCCCCTACAGTTGACTTTCAAAATCTTTTGGATTAAGAATAATGTCTTGCTGGTA
Source organism: Steatornis caripensis (assembly GCA_013398225.1). NCBI lineage: Eukaryota > Metazoa > Chordata > Aves > Caprimulgiformes > Steatornithidae > Steatornis > Steatornis caripensis. Next base: position 21,590 of record VZSC01010644.1, read on the forward strand.
TAGGCTCCTACTGAATTATTGATATCCTCAAAACAGAGAGGATAAAGGGAATATATTTGTGAACCAATATTTCGTTCACAGATATTTGTGAACCAATATGGCATTGTAAGATTTCCAGGAATGGATTTCTCATAACCTCATCACAAGCCTGAGGGACACTTGGTGCTGGCTGCAATTCTGGTCCCTAGTCTCATAAAGACCAACTCCTTGCTCTTTACAGAGTGGGACTCCAATGTAAAAAAATCAAGAACTTTCCAGCTTACTAGTAAAAAGATTTCCCACACTCCCAGAACACATAGTTGAAGATTCTAATTATGCTGTTTTCTGAAAATCACTTGTTTCTAAGCAATCTCATGACACTTAGTGGGGAGAGGGATCCTGCTTGATTTATCATTTTTTGGTGTTTGGATAAATTTTTCCATGCTTATCCAAAATTAAAAAACTCCCATCTTTTGAAAAGGATGTATCAAAATATTATTTGACTGAGTAATTGTATTATGTCTTACTATATTAAAAAAACACCACTAATGTATAGTATGAACTTCTGGGGGCTTTTGAGGGGTCTTATTTCTAAAAGTTTTAAGTTTTCCTTTTTCATTTTCTAGACTGAAATAAACTTCTTTCCCTTTCCCTTTCCCTTTCCCTTTCCCTTTCCCTTTCCCTTTCCCTTTCCCTTATCCCCCTCTCCCTCTCCCTCGCCCTGTCCCTCTCCCTCTCCGCTTCTGTGGTGGCATGCCACACCGCTTAAGCCATAACCGCTAGTGAGGGTTATTATGGCTGCATCCAGTTTAGTTTGGACTTTTGGGGACAGATAGCAACATGGTAGCCAAAGGCTGCCTGGAACAGCAACCCAGACATCTTGCTGGTATGTTAATATGACTGTAAGTCAATCATCTTACTCTATAGTGGACAGCCCAGGGCCCATTGAGCTCTCCTGAAACAACAGTGGGCTGCAAGCTAGGATCTCCCCTTGAGTAGACATGCCTCTAAAGGTTGCCCATTGAGGCTGAGAAATTCCTTGCCACAACAGATTCTTGGTGAGTGATTAATAGCATGCTAAACTTTGAAATCTTAGCTAAGGGATATAACAGATGGATTGTGCATATATAATCCTTTAGACATAAACTGCTGACCTAGTCTGGGACTAGGAGTGGATCTGGCTGCATCTAGACTCTTCTGTGAGGAGTTTAGAAAGCAAGGGGGTCCTTTCTTAACCTTGTGACTCAACATGAGGGTCTTCCTGACAGTTTTGTCTGACCCTGTCCCTTCTATCCAGTAATAAAGTAATGAAAAATAAAAAAGAAAAGTTTGCCTTGCCATCTAAACATGTTAAACCTTGTCACATTTACAGTTGAACTTTGTTAACTCAGTTTTATATCAGTAAAGTGTATTGTNTGCTTTCAAACCAGCCAACCAATCAACTAGCCAAGCCATTTTCTTTTTAGTACTGCTCCAATATAAATTTACTGTTCAAGATAGTACCAGTCAGGAGGCCAGCGGTTCAATGTTCTCAAATTACTCACAAACCTCCCTCTGCAATATCAATGCAAGTTGATCTCACTGCATCCGTAACATAGTATCCGGTTTTACAAGCTTGACAGTGGTGGTATAAGAAGGAGTGAAAATTGACAGCAAGTTGACAGAATACTACTGGGACTACTTCAGGGTCCATCATACAGTCATCTTATCCCTATGCCACTAAAAAACTATCAAATTTGTCACCAGAATAGCTGTTATAGGGAACTGTCTTAACAGGAGTGGGTTTTTTAGGTGTTTGCTGTGAACGAGGTTTTCCTCATCAGCCTCTGGGTCTATCCTTATCTACAGATGAAGGAGAGATAAAGAAGATGAGTGAAAACAAAATCACATGGGAAGTGGAAAATATTTGTTTTCTCCATGTGCATGCATTGTGCTGAGTGCAGCAGGGTGCTGAGATGGACTCCTCAGATGCTATCATGCTAACTGCGATATCATGTAGCTGTGTGTCTCCTTCAAGCTCCTCTGCAAAATTTTATAGTGTGATCACTTAGCTTGCTGTGTTCAATCTATACTATCTAAAAAGAGAATACATTTTCTTTTAGATATTGAGCTTATTTTCTGTTCCTCTTGGTGTTCAAAATTTGTTGTAATAAGGAGTCATTTTACTGTCATGGTTCCTTGGTTGTGTTTTGGTTTCTGTTGTCTTAGTAGAAATAATAGAAAGAATCATTCTGAGAACAGCANTTGTGACTCAACATGAGGGTCTTCCTGACAGTTTTGTCTGACCCTGTCCCTTCTATCCAGTAATAAAGTAATGAAAAATAAAAAAGAAAAGTTTGCCTTGCCATCTAAACATGTTAAACCTTGTCACATTTACAGTTGAACTTTGTTAACTCAGTTTTATATCAGTAAAGTGTATTGTTGCTTCTCTCTCATAAGTGAAATGCATCTCTCCCTCAATCCCTTTCCCTTTCCCTTTCCCTTTCCCTTTCCCTTTCCCTTTCCCTTNTTACTCACAAACCTCCCTCTGCAATATCAATGCAAGTTGATCTCACTGCATCCGTAACATAGTATCCGGTTTTACAAGCTTGACAGTGGTGGTATAAGAAGGAGTGAAAATTGACAGCAAGTTGACAGAATACTACTGGGACTACTTCAGGGTCCATCATACAGTCATCTTATCCCTATGCCACTAAAAAACTATCAAATTTGTCACCAGAATAGCTGTTATAGGGAACTGTCTTAACAGGAGTGGGTTTTTTAGGTGTTTGCTGTGAACGAGGTTTTCCTCATCAGCCTCTGGGTCTATCCTTATCTACAGATGAAGGAGAGATAAAGAAGATGAGTGAAAACAAAATCACATGGGAAGTGGAAAATATTTGTTTTCTCCATGTGCATGCATTGTGCTGAGTGCAGCAGGGTGCTGAGATGGACTCCTCAGATGCTATCATGCTAACTGCGATATCATGTAGCTGTGTGTCTCCTTCAAGCTCCTCTGCAAAATTTTATAGTGTGATCACTTAGCTTGCTGTGTTCAATCTATACTATCTAAAAAGAGAATACATTTTCTTTTAGATATTGAGCTTATTTTCTGTTCCTCTTGGTGTTCAAAATTTGTTGTAATAAGGAGTCATTTTACTGTCATGGTTCCTTGGTTGTGTTTTGGTTTCTGTTGTCTTAGTAGAAATAATAGAAAGAATCATTCTGAGAACAGCAGCACTAATGAAGTGATCATCCGAGGATTTGTAATTGATATTCTTACAACACTTCCTTTGCCAAAGCAGCAGCTTTGCCCATTTATGCTGAGCTTTATGCCTGACTCCATTAGACTTCCCTTTCCAGTCTCCTCAGCTGTCTTTCATGTCTGCAGATTATCAGTTGTGCAGAAGACATTACATATTCTCAGTAGTTCAGAGCTACTTTTGCACAGACGTGTTGGCAGAATACTTGCTGACAGGATAGAAAGAGGTCGATAAAAAAATATAACTGCTGAACTGTGAGTGATGCTTTATTCCTAGAGGGACATCAATCTGGCTAGGTGTCCTCTGTCCAGCACCAAATTCAATGAAGCTTGTGAGATTTCTCTTTAAAGATTTGACCTCATTCTTATCTTTGGCTGAAATTGGACAACAGTTTTGGAAGTTATGAGAAGTGGGGGGATTGACAGACAGCAAATCAGATGGATCAATAATGCAATATGTATAAGGACTAAGTACAAAAGAAAAAGTAAATGTCCATGTCCAAAACCAAATCATCTGTCAAAAACAAAATAGATTTTACTGGAAAATTAATGGAACTTGTATTCCTAATTCATATAAGTACCTTGAAAATTCCACTAAGAAAAATTTCTGGTAGAGTTGGAGTGAGAGAAAAACACATCTTTTAAAGGCATGATGACAAAATATGCTAGTTATGAGTCCGTCTTGGCCGAGAAAAGAACATTTGAATCATGGCACTGACACTGAAATGCTTTCTTTATTTTAAATTTGCGTCTGGCTCAGAATGTTGCACACTTGCTGCGTGATTTTGACTATCTGTTAGCGCATTCAAGATGTATCATAAATAGCAGTATTGAAAACATATGCCACGGGGGAAAAAAATCTGTAATAAAACCAGCTGCCATTATATGATAATGAATTTCAGTCATTACTAACCTGGATAAGTACTTTTCATAGGGAAACAAGTGGCAAATTTACTGAGGAAAAATTTGTGTATAAAAGGTTTTAAACCAGCTCTAGAAGAGACAGTCCACTTTGATCAATGGGAAAAATCATCTGGGACTAGTTTTGAAGCTGAATACATCTAGTACATCTAAACAGCGAGTAAGAGCAACACGGTAGGGACAGAGCGTACCCTCAGCAAGTCTGCTGATGATATAAACCTGTGGTGAGCGGCTGACTCACCAGAAGGCTGTGCTGCCATTCAGCATGACCTGGACAGGCTGGAGAGTTGGGCGGAGAGGAACCTGATGAAGTTCAACAAGGGCAAGTGTAGGGTCTTGCACCTGGGGAGGAACAACCCCATGCACCGGTACAGGTTGGGGGTTGACCTGCTGGAGAGCAGCTTTGCAGAGAAGGACCTGGGAGTGCTGGTGGACAACAGGCTCACCATGAGCCAGCAGTGTGCCCTTGCAGCCAGGAAGGCCAATGGCATCTTAGCGTGCATTAAGAAGAGTGTGGCCAGCAGGT
>VZSC01010645.1:0-31285 GCA_013398225.1 Steatornis caripensis
TGAGTACAGTCTGGGACTTTCCTGGGGTCTGCCCTCTAGCATCCGGGTGACGTATTGTCAGCAAGGTGGGAGTTTGATATTGGTTTTGTATACATTTGTATATATTTCATTATTATTTTTTCTATTACTATTATTATTGTAGTTAGATTAAAGTTGTTTTAACTTTTCTAGCCAGTAAGTCTCTTTCCCTTTTTTCTCTCTCCCCCCTTTTGAAGAGGGAGTGGGTTAACAAAGAGTATCTGCTGTCTAATAGCCAGCCGAGCTTTAAACTGTGACAGCATCAGATACTACTAAATGCAAGATAACAGACTAGACAGGCCAATAAGAAGCTGTGGTATGCCAGCCTCTGCGGAAAAAATAAAGTCTGTGGTACTACTGTATGTCTCTCGTCACTAACAGAAGTACGTACAGCACTCACGCAGTATGTTTGCCGACCTCTGGATTTCAAATGACTTTCCCCTTCAGCCACAACTGCAGTTGAAGTCACTGTTTTTCTCAGAACAGTATATGCTATAACTAGTTTTATAAGAGCTCGGGACTGATGCATCCCCTCAGAAAGTTATGGTTATGTTAAATGATAAAATGGAATTTAATATTTCTGGTGAGAAATCTAGACAAGACCACACTTTCCTGTCAGTAAGGCTTATCTGTAACTTTCCTTTCTTTTTCCCTCTCTTTGTTTTAATGTATCAGTGGTGCTTGCACCTTCTTTCCCAGAATCCAGACAGTACACATGGCATCTGTCTGCATCAATACTGATGAGCAAGCTGCTTAATTTCACATCATATGAAAATCCAGGCAAACAGAATCACTCCTTCGATACAAGTCACAATTATACAACTACAGTCACAAAACAGACGATGGCTTTTAGTCTCATCATACATTATGTTTTTTTCTGAAGCAGATTAGGTATGAGAAGTACCAGAGCTGCTTTCTTAGGTAGAACCATTGCTATGCTCTTCAGTATTAAGCCACTCTATCGATGAAGAAGAAAATAGCTTACATTCCCTGGTGTTCTTTAGGTAAAGTTCACATTACTCAGAGCTGATGCATCGTTATCCTGTATAAAGACACTTTTTTCTTTGATTCTTTATCTTTTTTTTTTCCTTTAGTTTGCTATTGTGCATTTAACCCAGGAGACCAATATCCAGCAGGTTCACTCCGTTATCCAGCTGCATCCATCAGCTTCTGCAGTCTCAGAAGAAATGACCTCTACTAGGTCATTCAGTCTCATGCTTAGCTATTGGTCTAAGGAAGAGAACTAGAGTGCTCAAGGTCTCAACTAGCACTATATTTGGACAAAGCAGAGTACTTTCCCCAAAGGGAAACATCGCTGTCTTCTCTTTTTTTTTTTTTATTTCTTTTTCTGTGAAAACGTAGAATCAAGAAAAATTCAATCACCCTTCTAACCAGTATTTTTATCCTTTTTGGATAGATCATTTCACTTTTACTACTAAGAAATAATGGCTTTTTATAAATCTAGACAGGTTTTAAAAAGGAAATTATAAACTGTCTTGTCTTTTGAATAGCTGTACCCTATAGTTACTTTTCCAAAATAATACAGTTATTCTCAGTCTGTGAGTTACTTCCAATAAATAAAACCACAGGTTTGCTCCATGCTGGAGCAAATAAATGGTCGCTCTAGATTGTTAAGCTGTTCCTACAATTGACAGGCTTTTCAGTGGGGTATGCAACCAAGTCCTGCAATGGTCACTTCTGAAATGTTCTTTGCAACTTCTGATAGAAAGTGGCCTAGGACCGTGTTAAGAATTATACCGTATCTCTTTCTATTACTTTGATTAATATAATTGTACATGTTCTCTTCATCTTATTTTAACACTACTAAGCACTTAATTTTGGTGGCATCTCCTGTCAGTTAATATGTCAAGATACTACTATTTTCCAAAACCAAGAATTATGTATACCCTGATGTGTATACATCTGTTCTATTCAGAAGGCCATAAAGCATCTCAGACAGATCAAATATTGGTATTTAATTTACTTTCCTTCTCCCACTTAATATGTTATCAGCCATCTGACAGTCCCTAAATTTTTTACCAAATAACGTGAATGTTATATTGATAACTCAGGAATGCAGTTTCATATATTAGAAAAGTTAACTGTTCTGCAATTCAAGGTACTGCTAGGTTTGTATTTTGGAATAGAGCTTAGGCTTGCAGCTGGGGTATAATATGTGGTATGGTTCAATGAAGTAAAGCTATTTGCACCTGCTGAAGGTATGCTAGGTGTTTACTTTTCAGTTTTTAAATTCTTTACTTTTTTGCAGGAATATGAGTTCTTTTAACACCATGCTTTGCCACAGCTAAGTTGCCGAAAAGCAATACAAGCTTGTTCTTGTTTAAACAAATATCACTAGTATGATGTGAGTGCTTTTATTCCAATATTAGTAAATGGACAAAGCCTTGACAACATCAAGGAGAGACTCCTCAGAGACCAATACCACAAATCCTGTTGCTAGGAAACCAATTTTATTTGTTTTCCTCCAAAAAATCATTTTATGCCTGCTTCAAAGGTAGCTGGGAAGATGGGAGTGGAAGGAAATGCATTTTAAGTCTCACAACTTCTCCCCCCTTCTTTCCAATATGAGGAGAGCAACGAGTTAATGGAATTCAGTGGGATTTGGGGGAATATATGAATAAAAGATCTAAGAGCAGTAGGGTCTGTGTGTGGGCGCTCTGTGTGAAGCAGGGGTGGGTGTTTGGGTGAGCGCAGAGCAGAGCAACGGGACCTTCCTGTGTCCCATGAGGCTTCCTCTCACAGCCCCTCTCATACCACTGCCCTGCTGCCTGCTCCTTCCCCTGAGGTACCCCAGGTTTTTCTAGTGACTCCTTTTCATCTGCATTTTGGGGCTCTCTGGATCTTTATTTTCCCTTTCAGCCTGCTCCCTCCCCTCTGCCAGAGAGGAAGGGTGGGCAACAGCTGTGGTGGCAGTGGGCCATCACCAGAGGAATGGGGCGGGCAGGAGCAGGGATTGCCAGGGTGAGGTTTGGGCCTGCCTTTTGGGCAAGCCTCAGCTGCCTGTGGAAGGGAAGTGTGGGTTACACAGGGTCCTGGCTTAGGCCAGAGGGAGAGCAGGGGAAGATACCCCAGGGGGCAGCCATGCTGGAGTGGGAGGTGGGGAAAGGCCCCATGGCTGCTCTCTCATGCCCTCGCTCATCTACCCTCTCCCTGAGAGAGCTCCCAGGTCTTTGGCCCTTCTTCATGTTGGGAGTTTCCTTGCCCTGTGTCTAGCTTTCTCCTCTCCCCGATTCTGACCCTGTCATTCCATGTCTCCTGATGTGCTCCAGCCTTGCTTGGGCCTTGAGCCACAGGCAGTGAAGGGGCTTCTCTGGGAGCAGATGTGGGACTGGGTACTCTTTGGCACCAGGAGAAATTGAGACCTCACAAGCCTACGAACTCTTGAAGTCATCTAGCACAACTCCAGTAGCTGTTCTTGTCCAAGAAGGAAAAGTACTGGTACAAGCCTGTGGGGGAGTAAAGGGTTTGTCATCCTCTACCACCCTGGTACTTTGCACAGAGATGGCTGCTCACCACGCTCTCTCCTGCCAGGAACTGATGGGCTTTTGGTGAGTAGCAAAGCTTTGTGTAAGCAAAAGCCTTTAAGTTTCTTTTTCCTGGCTACCCAGAAATGGGATTCTTTTTGCCTCTTTTTGTCCAGACAGTTCCTTCAACTTAAAGACCCTCTGGTGGTAGCTGCTAAGGAGCACACCTGACCCTACAGCTGGCCATGACTGCTGTGAACAGGCTGGCAAGGCTCTGCACCGTAAATTTGGATGTCTCAACACAGAGGAGCTGCATAGTGGCAGCATGGTGGGCTGTGGCAAGCTGCCTCCCTCGCCTCCTGGGCCACTAGCTTCGGTCAAGAGTCATCTCATACGTGAATGGGGTCTTAGAGTGAGTGGTGTCAGGGCTAATGTTTTGTATTGTCATTCTCTGGGCTTTTGTGTTTGGACTGGACCAGGGGAGGGGTTGTGTTCATGGATAATTGAGTTATTAACTAATTTGTAATATTCAAATTTACATACTAGGTTCTGATGCTTCTCTTGGCAATCCTTTCCCCCCTGCAGTTCCTGTATGCTTGGTCATAAAGGATTTTAAGTTTGAGAATAGGATTTCTTTCTTTTCCTTATTTATTTTTTTATGACTAAAGCAATCTTAACTCAATAAAACTGAGCAATTGGATGGTGCCTATACTATTTGAGGAGAGTATCGCTCTTCTTACAACAGAAGGTGTTTTCCATGACAGCTGTCAGCCACAAATGCACAAATATGGTTAATTTTGCTTAATTGTAGTGTATAATATTAGATTCTAATATAGTTATTGAAATATCCACTTCTTATCTGAGCTTGCTGAATGTAGTAATTCTAGAGATAATATGAATGTGGTTTGGCTAATGTAACCTGTTTTGGTCCAACCTAATCAGACATCTAAGAACTGAATAGTATCACTTAAAAAAAAAATCTTTCAATCCTCTTCTAGTGGTTTTTTGAAGCAAGGAACAATCTTTTGTGCATTTTTTTGTTGTTGTTTTAGACATCTGAAAACTGGACATGTTGTATACAATATTTGTATAATAATTGTTTAGATTATGTTGTGCCTGTGTAATTCCTTCATAGCATGTTTGTTCGAAGAACATTTCAAAAGCTGCAGAAAGAAAAGAGTTGTTTTCTAAAAGCACTGATTTAAGCTAAATTGAAAAGCTACACCTGTTGAAGTTGCTGTCTGTTGAGAGCAGATTATATCTTAAAAAGAAAAACTACATTTTTCCTCTTTCCTTTTATCTGACATTTACATATCTGCATGCTGTAGCTGCATTACCGCTGTTTTCAGTAGAACCTGTATCTTGATGGTGCATGTCCATGTATAATGTATATGTTACATGCGACCACACACATCATCTGCCTACTTATATGTACGTACATGTGTATACATTTATTGATCAGCTCTTTCCTACCACAAACTCATTCTTCAGAAGTCACCTAGATCTTTTTGCTGCTCTTAGTTCACCTTATCCAGAAAACATTAATTACGTCAATTGAAGTATTAACTCCCTTAAACTTGGGCAGCATCTGTATTTAGACAGATACTTTTACAGTATATGTATGAATACATTAGCTTAATTTTTAAAAAATGCGTTCTACAATCTCTACACAGATTGAACCTTTTTTGACTAACTTTTAGCAAGTCTGTGCTCATATTAGAGAGAGAGAAACATGAAGGGGAGGATGTATGTAGTGGTGTTTTTGTTCCTATCCACTGAGCTCAGCTGCTCAAGAATTGCTGGTATTTCAACCTTCAACTGGATTTCAGTAGATTCACAGTTTTGGTGGAAAGTGAAATAATGATTTTGCTATAATAATCAATGTTATTTACGATGACATGATAATAAGTGAAATCCAATATTTTACTTCTACAGCTCTGGTTGCTTGGCAATTCAAAATGTTTCTATGAAACTCCTGAAAACATTCAAGTCTTTAGAGATATGGAGAATTACAGGGGGCTTTGTGCTCTCCTTAGATTATATTCTCCCTTTTCTTTGGGTAACGTTTGACCCTCAAAGCCATATTGATCCCAAAGGATCCTATCTCAGTATTAGCAGAGAGACTTCAATTTGGAACGTAAATGCAGTTAAAAGCAGTGTTCCCATGCTGTGGGATGTACAAAAGCAAAGCGTCATCCCATCTACCTCATATAAACAATCTAAGAGAGTGGGAGAAGGGTGTGTGTTTTGTTTTGAGCAGCACTGAAGACTGCTGGTTAATTCAGAGTTGAAGAGTTCTTGTTGCCTGTTTTCAACAGGCTCTGGGTCTGATTCTGCATAATTCTATATCAGATGAGAGGTTGCTTCTTCTGTAACCCAGGTAGATTTTGAAAAAAGCGGTGCTGTAAATCAGACATTCTGGAGTGTAAACCAATCGGTAAAAGACTTTTAGCAATTGTGTTTTATTTTCCCAGTTAATTCATGTCACGAGCAACTGTGTGGCACAGGCATCTTTTTCTGACTAAACATATATATCATTCTTGTTAGTATCAGCATGACTTAAGTGGGCACCTCAGGAGACAATCTGACTTTACTTCTGTTACTTGCACTTATACTGTTTGCTGTTGCAGTTTATAAAACAGGTTCCTCTGCAGTCTGTGTTGCTATGGATTTTTCCTTGTATTTACTGAGAAGAGATAGGTGATTTATTTGTCTGGCGTCTCAGCAGATTCCTTCCTGCTGTGTTTAGATTTTTTTGTGAGGGTTGATTCTGATCTCTTTCAAACTATGAGGAATTGCTGTCTTTGTTTCCAAAGTGTTTAACAACCTTTGTGCTTGTTTATATATAGGGATTAATCGAAGTAGGATATCTCTCCATTGTTTTAAAACAGTCTCAGCAGTTTCTTTTCCGTCTATGCCAAAATGAAATAGTGCATTAAGAAGCAGCAGAACTGAGGGACAATTCTATTATCTTCACGCACTGAGTAGGCAAAATGTTCAATTTACCACATTATTCATAATCTGACACAATTCTAAAATAACTTACTGAAAATTTAGAAGCAGCTGATAGGACAAAGTTCTGCAAAATGTGAAAAATGTAATATTTATTGGTGGATACATTGAGCAATTGGGTAACTGCTGTTGCTTATTGATAAGACAACAGTGTAGCCCCAAAAAGTGGAGGGAGAGGGAGAATAAGGAAAACCAACAAATGTTAAAGTCAAAGTCTAAGCAGACTGTCTCTCACTTCCCTCAAAACCCTTTCAGAAATGGTAAATCTGACAGCTGAAAAGAACTACATGAGAAAATGTGGGGACAAATTGTTCAGGTGTTTGCTGTTAACATTTTCTGTCACTGTTCTGTGACATTGAAGAAGTAAATCATAACACCTGTAACATCAGAGTCTCTGTCCCAGCCTTCTGGCAAAATACAATTCCTATAATGTAAGTCATGGGAAGCTTTAGGAGAAAGATGGGACATAGAAAGAAAATACAGGACATAGTGGAGATGAACTTTGTTTATGAAGTAGTGGTAAAAGGAAAATAGTGTTTATGTGGTGTGCTTTTATATAGTCCACATAATTAAGATACATTTTTAGCTGCACTGTTTCATGAATAATTCTAGAAAATGACATCTCATTCTGCACAAACTCTTGTTCTGGACTGTTGTCACATTTGTTTATCTTTTTACAATTGTTATCTCACTTCTCTGCTATTTGAGACTGGATGGCCAGCTTCATTTTTCCTTCAGATATGCAAAAATTTTCAAAGTATATAGATTAAAAAAATGAGGATTTATAAAGCTATATTATGTCTAAACAAGTCCTAGGCCTATAAACTAGCAAGTTAATTGTATTCTGACATGTAGACAATACATCTACTGAACTGCATTCTGTACTTGTTTTCCCTGAAGGAGAAAAAATGGCAGGACATCTGCTTGCCATGGCAGTCTGGAGTCTTTTAAAACAAACAGCCTTCCTGAGTACATACACAGTGATGGTGGCGGCAGCTTTTGATTCCAAAATGTCAGGGGGTGGGTTTTGGCCAATATTTTCAAACTAATTGCGTCAAGCCAGAGGCAGCAGGAGAATACAGACTCTTGCTTCACTCAGGTTGGCGTATTTAAGATTTCACCGAGTCTGATACAGAATGACAATAACTACAGAAATGGGCACCAAGTAAGCTTTAAAAAGCTTAATAGAGTTCTTGTAGTCTCAGGTGGACTAGCTTTTAAAACTATTTCAGGTTGCCAGCAGAATATCTTGTGTGCTTGTGCAGATTAATTTTAGTAGAACTCGTAGTAATATGAGTCTGTTTTATTTTTTCAGGTAAATTCCTGAAAGATTGAAGTTGCCTCTACTTTTTTCTCAGGAAGCAGGGAACAAATGACCCATGATGTGTTTACTCTGTAAAATCTATTCAGCATGAAAATATTTTACCTTGGAATGTGTTTAAATACTCTGAAGATGCTAGGTGCCTCACAAACGAAATAGAACTAGTAAAAATCTTTTTAATGAAAACTCTTTCTTAGAGGATAAAGATTTTCAGCAGCAACAAACTAGTCTGTGAATTAGTGTCAGGCACCAACTTTGGGAAAAGATTTCAAAAATTAAAAAGCAAACAGAGTAAAAACACATTGATATTTTCGAAATTAATCTTTTGATATTTTTTGTTTTGAAATGACATTTCAGTGCAGATTATTTTAAAAAATATAATTTTGAGAGTAAAAATTAAATGGATGTATTCTCTAAAATCCAGAAAAATTTTAGATTTCTGAGAATTACTGTTGAAAGTAAACAATTCTGTGTTCTCTAGTCTACTCTAATATATTAATCTTTTTCGACTTCTCCTACTGATTCCTTATATTTTAGTCTTTTTTTTCCCTTCCCAATCATTTTCATTTCAGTGTGAAATAATCCTTCACTTTCTGTTCCAAATTAAGTCTGTCAAATTGAGGAAGAAAAAAATACAGCCCTTTGCTTTCCTTTCCTGTTAGTAGTCAAAAAGTAGTTACAACCTCATACTTTGGAATAGAGAGTCTATTTAAAGCAATGCTTTGCAAATTTTTGAGGTAATTACCATGAGAGATCTGTGGTTAAAGTGAAGTAAACACTCTGGAATTCAGTTATAAACACACATTTTGTGTATTAAATATTAAATAAGACTATCAGCAGTGTGGGTGGACAGTTCTGTTGGACAAATCTTTCCAGATTCTGCATTTTGCCAGTAGAATTCAAAGTGATACTGTGGAATACTGAAATTCTGAAACAGTGCTTAAATCTATTTGTTTCATAGTTTACCAGATGTTAATAGAAACATTGTTGTAAAAGGAAGCAAATCAAACTTTAATATTATTTCACCATATTTATTGTTTTTCCAGCCTCTGGAGTTTTGAATGATATTTGGAGAAATAGGGAGGTAATGATGACGTGCTTTTGAAAGGTGCAGAGTTAGATTGGTGCCCCAATACCTGCGGAATTCATGTGATAGTAAACGTGACAGACAAGTTGCTTTAAAGTGAGTACCGGAAAACGAGAAACTCGCACAGCTTCTTTGATATAACATGCTAGTTATGAAATGGCATTAAAACATCCCTATGGTATCTTTAATCTTTTCGGAGGTTGGAAGAAGACCAACAAAAGCCAACCACAAAACCCATTAACTTCTTTCCACTTGAAAGTGTCTCTTAAACACTCCCATAGGAGTGCTAATTTTACCTTAGGAATGACAGATCTTTTTGGCATCTTGTACAAATTGGGTGCACACCTTTATTAACAACCAGCTTAGGTATTTTTGTTCTATGACTGAATGTTTTGCTAATGCTGGCTTTTAAAGTACTTGTTGCAACTGAGAACTGGTGAATTATATCCACATCTGTCTTTGTTACCCTAGAAAGCATACAGTCTTTAACTGCTTTAAGGTTACTGAGTCCAGTCATGCAAAGTTCTGCAGTCATAAATCTAATTGCCTTACGTGTTAGTGATGGCTACTGTTCTTTGAAGATATTTTGTGACTTTTGTAGCTGAAAATTTGGCTTTTATTACATAAACACAGTTGAAAACAAACACTTGTTGGGAGGAATGCAAAAGAGATAGTTTAAACAGAAAGCAAAATTTTAACTGTAGATATTATATACCAGGACTCAGCTGCTGGCAAATATGAAAGAGATAGACATGAACAAGAGAAAGTAGGCTTTGAATGTCATAACATTCTTTTAATGTGAAAACGACTTACTTTTTCATGCTATGTCTTGTTCTGGTTTTATATACAAAGTAATCTTTTTTGCTTTAGGAAAATTCTGTGGGATGGGAGGACATTTCACTGGTACAAAATCAGCATAGTGAACTCCCTGTTTGCTTTTATTTATGTTCTAGAAGACAGGAATTTCTAAAAAGCATCTAGTTCTTAAGCATTCATCAGAGCATCTTTGTAAGGAGAAGTAGTATCTCAACAGATCTGGGGAAGGGAGCTAGCATCTGAGAACTTGTCTGCTTTTTCACCTGCATTCACTATGTAAAATGTATTGCCTATCCTTACAAATCCTGCATCTGTTTATTCTCCAGACTCAACAGTAATGCCAGCAGTACACCAGACTGTCTTCAGAATGACGAATTTTCAGTAACTGGAAACATTTCTGTTGCTGAATTGACAATGAGCATTCTAGTGCATCAAATGATATAAGGAACAGTTTGACCTTAATACTTTTGAGGTCAAACCAAATTGTCATGAAATAAAATCCTCATTGGGGAAAAGGAAGATTAGTTTGCCCTAAGTCCCTCATATTTGAAAATATTTTCTGTTTGTCCTAACACTCTCACTCCACAACAGAAGTGTTCTGTCTGCTTCCAAAGCCATTCAACCTACAGCTCATGGTGCCAGGGAAGCGACACCTATACCTTCCTGCTCTGTCCTTTTTCTCTTCCCTCCTTTCTGGTATGCATGTATGTTTTTTCCCTTCTAATCTGCAGGAGGGAACATGCTGTCATTCTACATATTTCCCTGTAATGGTTTCCAGTATCGGTGTGGTATTCCACCAGCCTGAGATTCAAACTGGAAATTTAGTTTAGAGACTGGTTAGCTGCCAGGTGATAGGTGAAGGACAAAGACTCCTCTTCTTCTTTTAACATGATATCCAATTCCATTCCAATGTCAATGGAAAATGCATTTCCTGGTTATTAGCTCTTCAGTGAATGCTACCTGCTGCTTGGCACAGCACCACTAAGAAAACTAAAAATATATATATTTGTGTATACAAAGTCACTTAAGAGCAGTATTTGAAATCGTTTTGCTTTTATTATTTTGCTCAGGGAAGAAACACCACATAAAAACCTGATGCTATGCTCATGATTTCCCCAGTGCCAAGAGAGTCATGGATAACTTCTAGTCCATGTAGACCAATGTTCAAATCAGTTCATGCAGTGTTCAATTAATTCCTTTGTGATGGAAAACTCTAGCAGAGATTATTCTAATACTACACTGTAGTATTAGCCTAACTAACAATAATAGCTTAACTTCATAGCAATACAGATTTTTGGAATAGAATTATGGAAAGACTTAAGAGAGTAATATTTCTGAAAAAAATGGAAAGAAAAATTAAATGTTTGAGTTGTGAAGTAGAAGTATGAGAGGCAATTTAGCCTTTGAACAACTTGGCCATAGAAATATGCATACACACGCATTTGTTTCTGCATTAATAGTCATATATATGTGTGTGTAAGCAGTTTTCAAACTCTGGATGTCATAATAAGGAAGAAAACTTGTTTCTTTCTAATAGTATCTAATATGATTCAGAATAAAGCTTTAAAGGGAAAACTTGAAAAAATGATTTAAAAAATGCGTTGCCTTTTGCCTGGAAACCAAGCAGTATGAAAGAATAGAATCATAGAATGGTAGGGGTTGGAAGGGACCTCTAGAGATCATCTAGTCCAACCCCCCTGCTAAAGCAGGTTAGCCTAGAGCAGGTTGCACAGGAATGCGTCCAGGCGGGTTTTGAATATCTCCAGAGAAGGAGACTCCACAACCTCCCTGGGCAGCCTGTTCCAGTGCTCTGTTGAATGTCTGTCAAGTTGTTTCCCAATGCTCCTCCAGGAATATAATAAAAAGCTACTTACAGATTGAATAATAACATGGTTGTGGTTTTTTTTGGTGGACAAAGAACTACACTGACCTCTTACCAGAATATTTCAGCAACTTTTCTGAACATTATGCATCTGAGTATCATACCCGAAGACTGAGATTATGCTTTGTAGCTAGGGAGTGATGAGTAATTTGTTCAATAAATGTATTCCCCGTTCACCATCTGGAAATTGTCTGAAATACAATAACATTCAATTTATTCACTAATAAAAATTCATTGATTTATCCAGCAAATAATTCTTGCACTGTAGATCAATTGTGTAAACTTATTAGGATTACTGTTTGCAAGTCTGACTTCATAGGTTAAGCAAGTCACTTCATGTTTCTCTTCTTGGCTGAAATAGGAATCTGTACAGAGAGGGTCAAACTCTGCACCTTTTCTGCCTCGTGGCTGTAAGAAAGTAGATTTAGACCTTCAAAAAGTGTTGCTAAATTTGTAGAACCAGGCTCATTCGGGACTTTAACACTGTCATTTTTAAGAGGAATGCTTCAAAGGAACTTGCTTTCATGGCCTATTTCCTCTCTTGTATTTGTCCTGGAATAAGGAGAAACAGAAGGAAGCTGAAAGAGTCCAGATTTGCTATTTTTCACTAAAAGCTAATGCTGCTGCCGATGACCTACCTTTTAACCCTCGTTCTTGTGCCATTATTAGATGTGAATGTTCTTGGTATGTTCTTGTGATGATTCTCAGTTGTGCCTACGTGAGGTAGTTATTCATATTTAATATGGCATTACAGCCTAACTGCAAGTCTCCCTGGGAAGTTGCCATACAACTGGAGAAAATGGTAAATCATTCTGTTAACATTAATTCAGTTCCATTTTTGGCTGTGCAGATGGTGGTGTTGGGGACAAATGAACCAGTTTATTTGACTTCCTTAAATTTTACGGAGAATGACCTTCCCTTTTACCTGTTTTAATTGATAAATTTTCTTTTCTCTTTTATCAGTGCTGATGCTATTAGTATTTCTCTTGTGTATAACGTAACTGTGTATAAATACAACTTTTAAAAATAAAATTGCTTTGTTCCTCCTTTTTATTTATCCCAATTTCCTCGTGTTATTTGTGGTAACATAAGAGAAATAGACTGGTGCTTGTTAATGTAAAATTAGTCTCTAGTGCAGAGAAGATTTCAGAATATTACGATGTTGAGCTATTGATATTCATGATAGCCAAGACTTTCACTTCACAGTATGTTGATTTTTGGATTGTCTTGTAGGATTTTTACAGAATGCAACCTGTAAAGCTCAATCTCTCTAAAACTACAGTATATTGATTTATCCACCAATAAACCAAAGTATAATATATAAGTAAGTATACTGTTGCACTAACAAGCACCAATAAACTGACATTTTTTCATAAAATAGAGAAGGTAAACAACCTCTCAAGGTGATAAATGTTATTGTAGCTGATATAAATTATCACAGAGCTGATACAAGCTCACTGAAAACAGTGTAAATCATGTTTATTGTCCTTGAATGAAATCTAAACAGTCCATTGCTGTTTGGGACATTTGTCTTACTCATCTTCCTTATTTTATATTCATTGTCTTTATTCGTCTGCCTTAAGGTCTCTATGCACCAATTTAAAATTTCAGCTGAATTTGTGTCAGTTCTCTGCTTTATTATAATCATGGCAATGAGACTGAATGTATCTTACAAATTATTTATATGGGAAAAAAAATCAGTTTAAAAAGAAACTCTTTACCTTGGGTGTATGGTAGGACCAAATTCTCAAAGTTTTTTAAAAGTTTCTTTGGACATCACCTTTTAAGTGGTAAACCATTAGAAACTGTAGTTTGCATGCAGTTGTGAGTTCCAAATCACTCAACAATGGCTCAGAGAAATGGTTGAATTATATATATTAGATCATACTAATCTGAGTTTTCAAATAATCATCTCTATGCAGCCATTGCAGCAAGTATTTTAAGTAAAAGTATTTAAATTAAGTTTATGTTTAGGCACAAATTTCAGTAATTTAATTTAGTAAAGTGTATTGTTAATCTGTTTTGGAGTTAAGATGTTTATCCATTGGTGGACAGTCAACTTATTTTTAGTGGAGTGTAACTGTGGGCTGGATTTTTTTATTGTTGTTTTTCTGATGAGCTGGATGTGGAACAAGCTCCACTTTCTACCATGTAGAATTTTGTAAACGTTGTAGATTTTTGTAACATTCCGATTCTGTATATTTTACACATGAGAGATTTTTATGTCAGTAAACTTGTAGATAAATGATAGAAGTACACCCAGTAAGTGATCCTGTCATCAGTAAATCCCTTAAAGTTTTATGCAGGCCAAGTTGTCATACAGGTTCAGCACAGAAACAAACAACAACAAACCTTCCCACTCAAGATAATAAGCAAGAATGGATTCCAACTGGTTTTGCAAGAAATTGTGTCAATGTTAGTTTTCATTATAGTCTTTGTGTGTCTTGAATAGAAAGCAATATGAACAGAACTTTATTACACAGCATGTCAAATGAAGGGAGCAGAACATCAGACGTTTTTGAACTAGAAGATGCATCTATAGTGCTTGATCAGCACTAACGATCAGCAGTGTTTATTTTGGCATGTCCTCGAGTGTTTATTTTCCATACAAACTTGAACTACAGCAAGTAACAGAAAAAGAAATTAAAGTTGGTCATAAGTAAATGCTAGCAATCCTCTATAAGCTTCTAAAATAAATCTTTGATTTTTGTATACTCCCAGCACGTATTTCAGTTTATGACATCAAGAATATGTAAAGTATAGGAGAAAAGGGAGTTTAATAAACCTGTGCCGTGGGATGGTTGTGTCAGCTATGTAAATTCTGGCTGCAGAATTTGCCAGTCATAGCAGTAATAATGAAGAATGCTTCAACGTATGTTTAATTAAAGTAGAGCTGAAAGTGCAAAGATCAATTATTTCTGATTTGTAACCTTAATTTGTAAATGATACATTTATCCTCCACAAAAAGTCTTTGTTATTATTACTAAAAGCTATATTATTTTGTAGAGCTGATTTTTTTTTTTTTCCTTAAAACAATGCACACCTGAAAATGACTATGCTTTTTTGACTTGAACTACTGGGAACACTATGTTGAGAAAGAAAATGAAAAAATTGTGTCTTGCATTAGCTAATCTAAGTTGTGAAAAATCAAATACTGGGCAAAGATTATTTTATTCTGAGGCTTAAGGAAGGCTTAGGGGACCCAGGGAGAACACTGTTGCTTGAGTCAGTAACAAAATTCCCTCATTTTTGCAGGACGGATATTTTCTCAGGGCATTTTCCTGTAAAGAAATGAAAGTGAGTGACACTAACAGCAGTGCTAAATGTTTGCGTACCTTCTGGATGCTGCAGTTCTTAATCAAGCTTTTTTTATTGCCCAGACAACACCTGAAGAACTGTGTAGGAACTTCTGAATATGTAGTGGCTTTAAGGACAACTTTGTAGATCTGAGTATCTGATTATGTTTCTCAGTCCTGAATCACAGAGATATGAGCTGAAGAGACCGGGAAGAAAGGATAGCCACATAAATCTGATTTGATTATTCAGTGGTTAGTGTAGCAGAATGCAAGATACTCTGGTTTGTTTCTTCCCTCTGTCTGGGGAATATTTAAATGCAGTTTACCTTTCCTTTAGTCTCAAAGCTGTTGTACTCGTTTGTTGGATTCATGGAAGTTTAAGTGTCTCAGTCATTGGTGCTTAGCATATTCTCACTAATGTAACAAAAGAGACAAACCACACTTGCTCCTGGTGAATGCTTTTCTCAAATCAAACAAAATGTTTTTTAAACTTGTTGCTCTTGAACTTGCAGCTCTGAGCATTGCAATTTCTGATCAGGCTAGCTGGTACATCATCTATATAGTTGCATTAATTTAATACTCATTGATGCCCAGAAGCAAGGTTAACTAACCTAACTGAAATGCTATGTAATTGCTACAACAGGGCTGCTTAATTAGCCTGTGGGGAGTGTGGTAATAAAATGTTTGCTGCTTATGAGACCAGAACTAGCTTGGATATCATTGCAAGGCACTGTTTTATTCCCTGAAAGACAAGCTGAGCTTCAGTTTTCAGAATAAAATGAAGAAAGGAAAAAATTATTAAGAAGCTAGAGTTGAACAACCACTTCTTATTTTGTATGGAATCCAAATGTCTAGTAGAAATAGAATTTTAACTGAAACTTAGTATGCTTTTTAATCTTGCAGGAATGTAACAACTATGAGTTCATTTTTTGTTATAAGGCTATTTATTACTATTTTACTCCTTTTTGAAAGATGTTGCTTCCTTTCAAGACAAAAGGAGTTAATCCTTTTTACTAAAGTATCTACTTCACCAAGTACAGAAGTTGAAGACTACCATGAGTCTTCATGTTTGACAAGGTTGCTTTGAATACCTTATTGTGACTGTCATTGTAGTAACTGTTTGAAGTGGCAAATATCATGTAGTAACAAAGACTTTGGCTAAACAATTTCTAATTTTTTACTAAAATAATTATTATTAGCTTAATGTATTGAAAGTAAAAGATGATTTATTTTAGAGTTCTACTCTCTAAATCATTTAAAACTAAGAAATAATATCTCACTTTACTGGCTTAAATTTCAGTCTTTCACTTCCCATACAGTGTAATATTTTACACATCTTTGTTTTCATGTATATAATGCAAGTTTTCCTACTTGCCTTTTTGTCAGCCTTGCCCCTCAGACTGGCATGCTTGATAAAGATTTAGGTCTTCAGCAAAATATAAATATTCTGGCTAAAAGACAGTGTTTAGAACACTGCAGTATGTGTAATAAAAAATAATATTAAATTATGAATATCTATCCAGTTTACTTTGGAATCAGTTGTGGATTTTTTCCCTTTTTTTCTTGAGTAGGCAAATACATCCATTTCTGACTGAATGCATGTAAACTCTTTGTTCAGTGTGCAGGCCCCATGGCCATGTCTCATTACATGTACTTCACTTTTGGATTAAGATGAGACTTATCCCTTAGATAGCGCAGTAATATGCATGATATACTATCTA
This sequence comes from Steatornis caripensis, assembly GCA_013398225.1. Taxonomy (NCBI): domain Eukaryota; kingdom Metazoa; phylum Chordata; class Aves; order Caprimulgiformes; family Steatornithidae; genus Steatornis; species Steatornis caripensis. The sequence continues at coordinate 16,639 of VZSC01010645.1, forward strand.
GCTGAATTGACCTTTGAATAGATCCAAAGGGCTATGGGTCTGCCTGGAGCTTAAGGATATTTTGAAAATTTTACAGGACATGCTAATGAAGAAGAATTCTAATTCATCAGTAGGACAACTTATTATTTTGATGGTGGGTTTGGTTCTTTAAACAATCATTTACTCTGACATGGAAGTAAAAAAATAAGTTTATCAGAGTTTATCATTATTTCTACTTCTTATAACGTCAGTAGTGGCTCATGATTTTCTTTTCTTTCTAATACAACAAATGCCTTTTTTGCAAGGTCATATTATGTTGTTCTAATTTGCTTCTATAATTTCTTTTCCTCTTCTTACTTAAAAGAATTTTTTAAGAAAACAAACTTTATTTTTCTTTTTTTTCTATTGCTGCTGGAAGCTTGGTTGAAAGAATACTGCAGAATCATATTAAGCCAAATTTTTAGCAGTAACTGAGGTTGAAATTTTTGTATATAAATTACAAATTGACTTCATAGAATCATAGAATGGTTTGGGTCAGAAGAGACCTTAAATATCATCTAGTTCCAACCCTCCCCGCTGTGGGCAGGGACACCTTCCAGTAGACCAGGTTGCTCAAAGCCCCTTCCAACTTGGCCTTGAACAATTCCAGGGAGGGGTCACCCACAGCTAGTCTGGGCAACCTGTTCCAGTGTCTCATAATCCTCATCATGAAGAATTTGTTCCTAATATCTAACCTAAATCTATCCTCTTTCAGTTTAAATATATTACCCCTTGACCTATCACCGCATGCCCTTATAACAAGTCCCTCTCTGTAGGCCTCCTTCAGGTACTGGGAGGCTGCTATAAGGTCTCCCCAGAGCCTTCTCGTCTCCGGGCTGCACGACTGCAACTCTCTCAGCCTGTCTTCATATGAGAGATTCTCCAGACCCCTGATCATCTTCATGGCCCTCCTCTGGACTCAGTCCAACAGATCCAAGTCCTTCTTATGTTAGGGGCCCCAGAGCTGAATGCCATACTCCATATAGGGTTTCATGAGAGTGGAGTAGAAGAGAAGAATCACCTCCCTCAACCTGCTGGCCACGTTTCTTTTGATACAGCCCAGGATATGGTTGGCCTTCTGGTCTGCAAGCACACATTGCCAGTTTGTGTTGAGCTTCTCATCAACCAACACCCTCAAATCCTTCTGCTCAGGGCTGCTCTCAATCCATTCTCCACCCAGCCTGTATCTGTGCTTGGGATGGACCTGATCCATGTGCAGGACATTGCACTTGGCCTTGTTGAACTTCATGAATTTTGCACAGGCACACCTCTCAAACTTGTCAAGGTCCCTCTGGGCAGCTTCCCTTCCCTCCAGCTTGTCAACTGTACCACACAGCTTGGTGTCATCAGCAAGCTTGTTGAGAGTGCACTTGATCCCTCTGTCAATGTTACCAAGAAAGATGTTAAACAGCACTTGTCCCCATACTGACCCCTGAGGAATGCCAGTTGTCTCCACTTGGACATCAAGCCCTTGACCGCGACCATCCAGCCAATTCTTTATCCAGCAAGCAGTCCATCCATCAAGTTCACGTCTCTCCAATTTAGAGACAAGGATGTTGTGTGGTACGGTGTCAAATGCTTTGCAGAAGTCCAGGTAGGTCACATCAGTTGCTCTTCCCTTGTTTACCAACAATGTAACCTCGTCATAGAAGGCCACCAAATTTGTCAGGCATGATTTGCCCTTAGTGAAGCCATGTTGGCTGCCGCCAATCATCTCCTGTTAGAAGGCTTTGGACAGTAGTAAACCAAAGTTTGGAAACTATAACATGAGACAGAAGCTATTAGCTTGGGAGACTATGCAAATGAGGTTATATAATACTAATATGGAAATAACTAGGATTTGCAAATTAACAAAACAGAGGAACGGATTTTCAAACAAAAAGCTGACATTAACTATTTTTGGAGGCTAGAGTACTAATAACTTGGGGTTCTGGTCATTTGTTTAGATATAGTTTTTTTGTGTATTGTTAATGACTGTTACTCACAAATCTGATCCATCTTAGTCTGGCTTGGTATCAATTGCACATTTCAGCTTTTGAGACTCATGATATGAGGGAAAATAAGGATGTAAGAGGAAATAACTGCATAAAATCTGCTTTGTGACCTGAGGATGTGACATCCAGAAAGAAAGGGAGTCCATCAGTATTGAGCAGCATGCCTGCTTTAGCCTTCTTCAGGGAAACAAGCGCATGGAGTGGGAGACTAAAGGAGGAGGGAATATTCATTGCATCCTTCTGATTTCCATGAATTTTTTGGCTCAGTAGGGCACAGGTCCTCAATAGTTAAACTGATATTTTTTTCCCAGTCTCTCTCTTAGCTCCCAGAGCTGCTTATATCTGCTTGCCTGATTTGTCTGTGCTGTGCAGAAGAGTAAGAGTAAAGAAATGGCTTATGCTAATGCTCAGAAGTGTTATTGCAAATGCATTTGTTTTTAAAAAACCATGCATTTCACTTTTGTTCACACAATGTACAAGTGAGCAAATTCAGACTGGACTGCTTACTTATGTGGTTTTTGCAGAGCAGAGTCATGTGATCATTGTTACAGGTTCCCAAACTTTTAAAGATCAGCATACATGTTGTTTAGGGAGCCCTTGTATCTTCTAAATAAGTTAAGTATTACCTTTAATAAGGTTTAGAAGTTTTTAACAATAATAAGCCTAGAGGCTGCACAAAGAAAAACAAATTTTTCAGAATAATATAGCAGCTCTGTACAGATGTTAACTGGGGAAAGGTGGGGTGAGAGAGGATTGTCTGGGAGGCATCTGTCAGTGAAAACAAAGAATTCTCACAAGAGCAAGATCAACTTAACTGTAATACAATGGCTTTGTGTAAAGAAAACAATTAGATTAATACCACATCCATTAATTTAAAATTTATAATTTATACAATATAAATTAGTATTTCCCTGTTGAACCTGGATATAGTTCAAACAGCATCCATCTCCCTGTGAATAAATAATCTTATATTGTCTATTATACAGTTTCAAATGCAGAAGGGTTTTGTTTGTTTGCTTTTGGTTTCCTATTTTTTTTTTTTTTTGCTTTGGCTTAAGGTCTAACTAAATAGATGAAATATACCTATAGCAATGAGGCAAAATAACTGGGTTTGATTCCAAGAACATTAACTTTGTGTAAAATTGCATTTTTTAAATAGAAGGAAGTCAGATATCAGTGATACTTACGAGGACCGCACTGAGAAGATTTTTTATTTATGTAGACCCTACGGGGCTGTTCCTTCTTGGATACATGCACATTGCAGAGCATTTGTGGGCACGTGACCTAGCTCACAGTCTTCCTGTAGTCACGTGTTGTTCCTCTGTTTCCAGTTCCTCACTGTATCTTCCTCATCCTCCCTATTCTCTCTTCCATCCCCCCACCATAACAGGAAAAAGGCCTGATTTTCACCATCGCCTACCATACCAGTAAAATGAACCAGAGCTGAATCTCAGGGTTGCCATTCTTCCCCATCAGTCTCCCAGGTGATGGAGAACTGGCCCTGTGCTTGCCCTGACATTTCTAAGGAGGTGGTGCTTGCCCTAGAGATATTTTAGTGTTAGTTTTTATTATGGTGGTCATGGATGCATGTTGGTGGAGGGAGGCACCAGACAGGAGTGAAAGGCTTTGAAATACTCAGATGGATTTAAGGTTTTCTTTTCACAAGTTTGTCTAACTGGACCACATCCAGAAAACCTCTGGATGTGCCCTGGGACTAAAAGATTAGTGGACAGATAATATCTTAGACACCTGTGGAGGTCTTCTTACAGTGCAATGTAGGCCATAGTTTTTCTGTGCTTTGTGAGTAGCACATCAGATGCACATAGTGAACTAGAACGTTTGCTTTCTGTAGTGTTATAATAGCTGTGAGTTAACACTCCTCATTAGTTTCCCAAGTGCCAATTGTATGCTATTTTGTTTATTTAATCTCTTGGTTAATTACAATAGCAGTAAGGTGCTAAGCTACCAGGAAAATGAAAGAAAAAAAAAAAACCCAAAACAAAAGCACTAAACCCATGGGTTGAATGAATCTTTAAAGCTCTCAAAGCAAGTATATTTTCTAAAATTAGAGCTTTATATTTATAGGCACTTACTTGCTTAAAGCAAAATTCTGTGCTCCAATTTTTAATATTACTGACATTTTAGCTTAAGGACTAGAAGCACATCTAGAGGTTTGAAGTTGTATGAGTAACAAGGCATTCAACTTGTAGGTGAAGGAACTTTGCATTATGTTACTAATAAGTTAAAGCAAAGTTTTTTCAATGGATTTCACTGTGTATGGTGGGAAATTCTGTGCAAATCTGGGTAAAAAATAACACTTTCAAACAATTACATTGGGAAGGTTCTACAGTGGAGAGAGATCTAAGAACTCAGGCTAAACAAAGGTAATATTCAGACACTGCATTAACCTAAAATAAAATTTTTAAAAAGGAAAAAAAGGAGGACTATGTTGAGAAGCAATGTCTGAGGAAAGCTCTCTTGAACTTTACAACTCTGTCTATCTTTTGGTCCTCATTTGTCTGTTCTTTTATCATCTCTTCTTGTCTCTCCCTACATTTCTTTGTCCATCATTGGTGTTAGTTCGGATTAATCACTGGTCAATGAATAATATATATATATTTTTAACCTTTTTGAGTGTTTTTAAATCTGAATATTTGCAGGTAGAACTAACATACTTCAAAGTAGTAGAATGAAGCCAAGAATTAAATTAGTGTAAGAGAAGTGTCTGATATTCAAGGAAGACTAATTATTATGTAGGAAACATTTTCTATGAAGCTTGTATCAAAACTACAGGAAAACCAATAATGTAAACATGCAAAGTACTTTGAATATTTTGCTGCACCATAGTAAAAATCTTTATTTTATAAGNGATATTCAAGGAAGACTAATTACTATGTAGGAAACATTTTCTATGAAGCTTGTATCAAAACTACAGGAAAACCAATAATGTAAGCATGCAAAGTACTTTGAATATTTTGCTGCACCATAGTAAAAATCTTTATTTTATAAGACTTTCTTTCTTTTTCCTCTGTTATGAAACTACTGTGTAACTAACTTAAGCATTCATATTCATATATGCATAATTTGATGTGCAATACTGGAGAAATAACCTTAGACTCCAGAATTTCCTTTTATTTTCATACAGTAATTCTACTGTGAATGTCCATGGTGAACATATTTTGTTTCTATATATTTTTTCTGTAAATATCAATAAATCAATTTTATATTGAGAATTTTGACATGAATTTTTCTATTTTTATGTATTGTTTTCACATACAAGCTGTAATATCATATCAAAGTGCTAAGTGCTTATTATCAAATTTTAATAAGTACCACTAAACTAAAAAAACAGGTCAGGCAGTAGGAAACTGAGTGAACACATGAAACTTACAAATTTTTTATTTAATCTGATTGGAAAAACTATCAGCCAGTTTACCAGTTGAGAACATTTGAAAATTACATGACCTTTACCTATAATCATCCTGTCCTAAAATTCTCACTTTATATAAAAATAGGAGAATGCATTTCTAGTCAAATTATTCTGAAGGTAATAGCAAGTAAACAATACAAATCCTAATTAGTGGGCATATTATTTTTAAACTTTAAAAAATATTAATTAAAATATTAAATTAAAAATATTTTAAAAGATAAAGGCTTCAGTACAAATAAAAATCATAGGTGATACACTTAGCTTTGTTAAAAAATTGTATACATTCTCCTTTACTCTGTTGTGTGACTTGTTCTTCTACTTCAGCTTCCTAGTAAAATGAATGACACTCTTCTAGTTTGTGGAAGAATTTCTGCAGTAGAAAATTGCTGTTTAAATTCAGTCTTCTACTCACATAGTATTATTTGACAAAGAAGTAGTACATAATGTGTCATTGTGTACTTTAAAAGACAATCCGTAATTTGCAATAAAAATTATCTTGTGAGAAGGAAAAGAGAAAATAGTACTGATGTGCAGAATATTGAAATAGCTTTTGTGTTCTATTTTAGCTTTGGAAGTACAAAAACGAGATTAGTTTGTGGTGATGTTTTCTGAAAAATCTATTTCCAGTCTATGACTTTCCAATTATATGCATGACATTTAATGTTTTAAATGTACAGAAAAATTTCATAAGAGAGAAACCATTTTGAAATTACAAACAGCTTATTTCTCCTTGAAGGATTCCAGAGGCATTACGGTTGCACAGTTAATGGGGAAAATTAGAGCGGTAGATGCCTGTGGTAACTTTGTTACTTGGACATTTAAATTTGTGATTGAACTTCTTGTGTTACTGTCTTCAGAAAACTGTTTCTATTTGCATATTTTGTTAGACCTAACTTCCCAGTTGTTCCTTTACTATTATAGCACAAACATACTGTACCCGATACAGTGTGGGTGCTGGACAGATGTATAGCGTGTGGCCTCTTGAAGCATTAGACTTCATACTCATCTACCTAAGGCAGCAATATTCTTCAGTTATTTTTGGTATCTGCATGTATACTCCTTGTATTTACTTTGTTTTATCTGAGACTTGTGGATGTTTGACAGCCTGATTGGAATACAATTTAAATGCACAGCAACTGGGCAGCTCAGGATTAGTAAAAAGAGTAATTGTTGGAAAAAAATGAAATTTTTCTGTGCCTACCTGTTGTCTTCATTTTCCATAATTCTATGTATATTAGAAGGTTTGTCAAAGACATGCAGAATTTGATAAATGGGTTTGCATGCAAATTAAAAGCAGAAAAAGAAAACAAAACAAAACCATGCATAGAGGACTTTTTCTAACTTATTCACAACATTGCCTGTCCCTGTCTAGGGGTAACATATTTAAAACAAAGAGCAATGAGAGTTCCTCATGGCACCTTGTTCAACCTCTGTCAATGTCAGTTCGAGAAGCCTGTTCTCTTGCTTCACGATGCCTTAATTTGCATTCGTGTAAACACAGGTAGAAACAGGGTTAGGGCAAGGCAATTCAGTGCAGCCATCGCATCATGAGAATTATTTTGCATAGAAGTTAAGAGGAGTATCTCTGTTCCTATTACATTTGCAGGATGTGTAAAATACATTGACGTAGAATTCAGAGTTGATAACAGTTTCTAGAAGCCTGTAGCTTCAAAGTAAATTGTTCTTCATCTGCAGATCCCTGTGTATGACACTGCAGGCCTCTGTTACTATATCTGCACTGGCAGGGCCCCTGTGTGAAACTGCTGCATTTGCTGAAGGAATTCTTTCTGCTAGCATAGCATTTCACCTCTTAAATTGCATAAAAGAAGTCAGTAAAAAAACCTCTACTTAGAGGATTTGTGAAAACCACTTCGCTGATGATTGTTACACCAGCAAAAGCTTGTGCTTTTATCCCTGTGAGCAGAGCTTTGTAGAGTAGCCCAATAACTTTGTTCTACCGAGAACTTACTTTTGTTTTGTTTGTAAATAGATGTGTAGAAACATGACTGATCACTTACCTTATTTTTCATCCTCTCTCAATATGATTTAAAAGTGGGATACTACTGTTATTTTTTCTATAATTTTTCGTTCTAGAAAAATATTTACTGAATTTAGAACACAAAACTACACTAGGGACCTGAAATATTGTTGCTAGGTTTATTTAGTGGGAAGTAAAAAGCAGTGTAAATAATCTCAAGGAGGTAGACTTAAGAAATCCAAAAGCCTGAGGCAATGCCTTAAGGTAAATATCTCTGTGGGCCAGAAACAAATGAGGTCTACTGATACTCTGCTGAAAACTGTCATTTCCCTGACTCCATGAGTTGCTTGGGGTTCTCTTAAAAAGTTTTGTAATTACTCAGTACAATTAGGGATTCATGCAAGTTCTTTGGCATGAAAACGGTGCAGTTAATGGATATAAATTTCTATTTTGAATTATCTCCTGTACAAGAGCTCTTGAAGAAAGCACTTGTAGTATAGTGAGTAAAATAGCAGAAAAAAGCCAGTCTTCAAGAGGAACTTTTAAAAATACAAAACAAGACTGGTTTTTACCTGAAAAACACAAATTTCTCAGCATGTTTATTAGTTTTATGTCCATTCTGATTTATATTTCTTTACTAGCAATGTTTCTTCTTGCTTCATCACTATATACTAGCATGGTGGTTCATGTCATTTCCAAAATTGACTCATTCTTCTTTGATGGATGTTAAATTTGATGCAGCTATGCATGCATCTATATTTAGATGAAGCTGTGAAAAATTAACGCCCCTTTTCCTCTGAATGTGAGAGACCATATATTTTCTAAAAATAGATGCAAGTCAGTGTTATTCACAAAGGATTGACAACCCAAACAAGGTATAATTGTCATATTCCCTGGCAGTACTTTTATCTGCGGCACTGAACTGTGCAGGCCATATTTGGAGCACATACTCAGGCTTCCACTTTAAGCTCCCCAATGCCTCCAATTCTGGTTCAGCCATGTGTTGTTCGGACCCACATATCAAAAGTATAGACTGTACCTAATAAGGAGGTTTGATGACTTTGCCTATCATCACAGCACGAGGGTACGTACCAGTTTTTTCTGTATTCTACCCAGGTATTCTTTAGCGCAAAACACAATGAACAAGTGTATTTATTGGTTCAGAATTTAAGAGTCATACTTCTCAAGACAATCCTATCTTCTCTGATGGCTGAATCACTTTTCTTCTTTGTAGGTTTTTCTATTCACATGAATAAGTATTTTATATTTGAATATTGTTTCAGCCTCAGTAGAAAAAATGGTGACTAGTGCTATCAAGACTGTGAAGCTAGGATTAACTGATGTGACAGAAATTTTAACTTGCTTGGGTGAGAGGATCTAGAAGCTAAGACTAGCATGATACAGCACCCTAAATAGATGAATAATCTAACTGTGCAAAAATGCCTTTTTCTATTTCTAAGTATATAAAGAATTCAAACATATTTTCGTATGCTTCCAAACTGTACTTGAGAATAGTAGTCATATTCATTGCTGCCTTACATTCCTGAAGTCTGCCTAACCTCAGTATACAAGAATTCAAGAATATTTGTTAAGGTAGTACACTTCTGTACAGAAAACAAGAGGTGTCCTGAATTGTGGCTGTCATCTATTAATAGCACTGTAGAAGAGACAGAAACCTGTATGTGTCAGGGCTCAAAGAAGTTACGTTTGGGAATTAGTATCAGGCTTTTAATATGAGGTGACAGATTAATCTACTTCTGGATTTTGTGTGCATGCTTCTGAAACATCTCATAGCAGACACAGGTGGACACAAGACTAAAGATGTGTTATACTGAGTTTCTGATTTGATCTTTATGTTTAGTGTTCTTGATGGGGCCTGATATTAATGTTTGGGCTTGGGATTTAAGTGGTGTGAATATCTGTGTCTTGAATAACTGTCATAAATTCTGAAGTAACTGTGTAGTGGTAAACAATGCAGATTTATACCTCTAGGTTACCTCAAGTGCCCCTGATCACCTACAACTGCACAGTCACCTACAGCTTTCTTGCTTCGAAGTGCGGTTTGTAAGTCTGAAGTTGTGAACCACAGCAACTTTCAACTTCCATTTAGGGGTGAGAGGTGGAGAGGGAAAAGGGGCTTCCACCTCAACAGACTATGTTCTGTCTGACAGGAGCAGAACTGATACTACTAACTGGTATGTGTGAACATAATATGTGTGTGTGTATGTGCATGTGGAAGGTTGGCTTCTGTTTTCCTGGAATTATTCTTTTTCATAGAGAAACAGATGAGTATGTAGAAAGAAACAACCCCTCTCCCACCAAAAAAATCCACAATGCTTTCTACCTAGTTATGCTATTAATTCTGTAACATAAGCAGGAACACTGTGTGAGGACGAGACCCATTGTTGTGGAGAAGCACAATCACATACCTTGCTCTGTATAAATGAACTTTAGAGTAAATCTTTACTATGTAAAAGGACTATAGTTTCAGAATATGTTGATATGAATATGTATAAGTAACGATAAGTTTGAAAAAAAATCCTTTCTGTTCTACTTTACGTTTTCGCAGATGTTATATTGCTCAGTCTTATCACAAATTAATTATGATCGTGTGACTGAGTTTTTGTGGCTAGTGTTAAGATCAAAATAACTCAGGAAGACACATGTAGATGTTTGTCAAGATACTAGGTAATATCAAGATATGCTCCCATTCATTGAGAACTTAGAGTCTGGAAAAAAGTTAATGAAAAAATGTGTAACATGCAACACTAGACTACTTAAGACATATTGTTCTTGCTGTGCTTCATAAAGCATTTAAGTGTCGAGAGAGCTCCATTTATAATGGACATTCTCCTCAGATTAATAGAAAAAAAATTGGAACTACTTTGGACAGATCTCTCTGGAAACTTTTGAGTATGTATACCAGCATACNGACATATTATTCTTGCTGTGCTTCATAAAGCATTTAAGTGTCGAGAGAGCTCCATTTATAATGGACATTCTCCTCAGATTAATAGAAAAAAAATTGGAACTACTTTGGACAGATCTCTCTGGAAACTTTTGAGTATGTATACCAGCATACTGATTTTACTTGGGTTACCATACCCTGCTTTTCGTCATGGTTTGTGATGTAGTGTTTGCAACTATATAGCTTTTGAACTGGAACTGGTGTATATCTGGCTGACATGGATTATGGCAATTTGATTGTGTCTGCTTCTAAATATACCAAAACTTGGATTTTAATATAAAACTTAGTTTAGGCAAAGGATATTACTTTGACTTAATTTCTTTATTTTTACCCTTTTTGTACAAATATAATGGGAGAATAAACAAGTGTTATCATATTGAAGATGCATCTAAATATTGTAATTCTTTTCAGGTAATATCTTAATTGTGCTCAACCACACTGCTTGTGTGATGAGGTTCTGACTGCAGAAAAATGCCAGTTGAAGTTGAATTTGAAATCTTATTGCACTGTTTATTTAAATTACCTTCAAAGTCTCTGGTGTGTTACAGTGTACAGACTATTAATGCAAAAACCTTACCAGTTTAAGGTATTACCACATATATTTTCCCTGCTATTTACCATTATATTCTTTAAAAATTACCCTTAGCCTGATTTTTTTCATGTTTCTCAAAAGGTTCAACACTGACTAAACATTCACTAAACATTCACAGCATCACTGAGTATTCTGAGTGAATGCTCATCACTCTCATTTCCGAGATGCAGAATAATCTTGTCTTCTATTGCGGTGGGCTTATTCAAACAGTGGAGTTCATTTCTTACATGTCATTGTTTACAGGGAATTGTTACTGCTGGTATCAATTTATCTTGGCACTGCTCTGATTCAATGGACTATTTTAAAAGCCGCTGCCACAGCCTACACTATGAAAAATGGTCAGTGCTGAAGAAAAATGTTCACTTGGTCATCTAAAAGAACCTCTCCCAAAACTCCTTGGGAAAAGAAAACAAGTAACTCCACAACCTGAATAATCTGTGTGCTTTAATGGGCTGTAGTAGAGCACTAGGGGTGTGTTGAAGAGGAATCTCAATTCTTCACCAGTATTTTTTTTCCTAAGTTGCCACTAATCACATCTTTTTGACTATTACATATTTATTAAGAGAGTGACAGAGAAAGTAAGTTTTCATGAGCATGTAGGGTAGTAATCAAGCTCCCCGTATCTGGCTACACTTTAGAAAATGTGATTGTGCTGTTCACAGTAGAAATCTTGTATTTGGGCAGCTGCTTATGTCATCCCCTTTCAGTTGCTAAGATCTGTGTGAGCTGAGTAATACATATTGTGAAGAAAATGGCTCTGTTCTGCCACTTTACTTCTGGAACTCATTTCTTAACTTTGACTTTGCATATGAGCTCTAACAGGGTGTGTGAATGAGTATTGTGTTTAATGGTGATAGGAAGTACGAAGATCCAGAAGTTTCGTTAAATGCTCTAGACTGTAAATCCTTCAGCTGAGTCATCATTAACTCCAAGTGTGATTAGATCCCCAGAAATAAATCTTTCATACTCTCTTGTACTGAATGTGGAAGTGCTCTCCTTAATTAAGCAATGACTGTAGAAATGCTCTGTGTTTGAGGCACCACATATAATTGGGCTATTCATGCATTCTAAAACATACCAGAATTAATCAAATGTACTTTGCTACCCGTGGGGACAGGGATGTCTCTTCAGTAATAGCCTGTTCCCATAACATCCTTATTCTGTGTTAACAACTAATGAGACTAAAACCCAACCAATTTGCTGGTTCCATTTCACAATAAAGCACAGTCAGAATGAAAGATTTAAAGAAAAGTTTTATGATAATATGATACATAAAAAGCCTCCTAGTGTCTAATTTTTGTAAACTATTTTCTGTCAATGAATGCGGTTCAGGGAGAGAAGCACAGGTCAGCTGAGATGCCAAGTCACTTGAGAAATTGTTCTTATGCTGATGATTTGGATGGAGTATATAGTACTGCCTGATCCAAACAGATAACTGCAAAATCGAGAACACCCTGGCTCTGCTTTTGATTAGATGATGGCTAAGGAATGTAGACCAAGATAAGACAAAGATTACTAAATTAATATTTAGATTCAAAATTAACAGTCCAATTTCTGCAGTGGAATAGGGAATAAAAGATAGAAAACAAGAAGTTCATTTTAAGGATACCCAGAAAACACAGATAAAAACAGGAAAGAAAATAGAGACAGAGGAGAGTAACCTGTTGGAGGAGGGAAAAGCCAAACCAAACCGAATCTTGTTCCATACAATTCTCACATAATTGATTTGTTATGAAAATTGCTCGGGTATAATATCTCTCAGTGCAATGAATTGCAACATAGAAAAATTCTGGTCATTTAGATGTGTCTTATTACATCAAATACCATGATAAATTCACTTATTAAATTCCCTGCTCTTTAGCAAATTATCCATTGGCAAAGTGTTTACTGGTAGTTGTCCTGGTTTGGGCTTGACAGTAGTATGTCAAGTTCTCCAAGAACTGCCTTCAAATAAGTGATTTGGCTTCATACTCTGTTAGGTAGAATTAGTGAATTAGCAGAAAATTAATCTTAATCTAGATCGGATACAAAATACTATGTTTGATCATGGCTGTAAGCAATAAGTACTAGGATTATATCCAAGAACTGAAAAAGAATTATGAAACAGCCATGGCTGAATATTTTGAATGATGAGTCAAGGATGGATCAAGAATGGGAGTGGCGTAAATGACCATTTTCTTGATTTTTCTGTGTGTGTGTGATTATCTTGATGTAAAATGCAGTTAAGCAACCCTAATTCTAAAATTGGCATGTCCTCTGTATAGAATATAGCATTAGTTACACAGAATATATAAACGTTTTTGTTTGCTTATGAATGAAATTAAATAAGAAGCCAAGCTAATACAATCAGAAATTTTCAATAGATTATTTAACCTCTTGGCTGTTGTGCCCCTTGTTATCTTAGTACTCAGCCTTTTTATTTGAAGTTTTTGAAAGTCTTGTCTTTCTTAGGTTTTTCTTTGTGATTGTTGCAGTAAATGAAATATTTTGAAGGAATTCAGTAAATTCATTGATCTTTGTTGCCTGCTTTTCCCAAGCCTGCATTGATATTCATAATTACGTACAGGTAATTTACAAATAAATTGGTAAAACTAGGCTAAATTAATCCTTGGTATCATATAAAGTCTTTAACAGAGGTGTATTAAGTATGGATTAGTCATGTCATATATTGTTAAACAAGATTATAGAAGCTTATGTATTATCTGGAAAAAGAAAAGAAATGTTTTGGGTACATATTTGTCCCTAGATTCATGTTTTAATCTATGTTTTAAATTCTAGGAGACAAACCAACAAAATATAAAGAAGCATTCCCTATACTGCCTTTCCAAACACTATTTTTTTACTGTACTAAGACATTGGCTTGGTTGTGAGGGATTTGGAGAATCAGTACCAGGCCAGAAGTGAATCCTTCACAGAAGTGGTATCTTAGCTGAATATCACCTGGGAAAATATGCACTGTTATCAGTGTTACTGGTGTTTTACAAAACATAGAAGTAGCCATAAAATAATACAGGGATTACTGAAAATGACATGCCTATCTGGATTCTGTTTATTATCCTGGCATTTTCTTTGCAGCTAATAACTACAGTAGCTGCTGAAAAAAAAAGATTAATATTAGGAAAAACTTTGAAATAACTAACTTTAAAAAACTCCACTTTTTATCTTAGTAATCTGTTTGTAGCAGTGCCATAATTGGGAAGCAGAAACAAGTACTTTGGAGATAAGAAGTAGTTAATATCTTAGATTAGCTNGAAAAAAAAAAATTAATATTAGGAAAAACTTTGAAATAACTAACTTGAAAAAACTCCACTTTTTATCTTAGTAATCTGTTTGTAGCAGTGCCATAATTGGGAAGCAGAAACAAGTACTTTGGAGATAAGAAGTAGTTAATATCTTAGATTAGCTTTTCTGTTAAGAAAAAAAGTGATGTCAAATTGCATTCTTAAGAGCCTCATAGTCTTAAGATTCTGGTAGATAATTGCTGCAAAATATTTTGGAATGGTTCATGATTCATAATATATGGACACCTAAATATACCTAATAATCTAATTTGCCATTTAAGGTGTCTTGTAAAAGATATGGTGATAAAAATTGTTAAATTGTCAAGATGAGTATGAATTACTAAGAGTTTGTAAAGTGAACATGGCACTCATGAGGATGTTAAAGT
>VZSC01010645.1:31476-90045 GCA_013398225.1 Steatornis caripensis
AAGTACAGTCTCAACTTAAAATGATACATTTTCAAACTTTGTGATAGAAGTCAATGCAGTGCATGTAAATATTCCCTTTTAAATCTTCCTTTTGGATTAATTTCTACTGCTTTGTACCGTCCTCTTCAGCACTCCAGGTGCACAGTAGCCAAGTGGAGTCACTTCTCTAAGGCTGAGAAAGCTGTTCAGTGGGTTTCCCATATGAAAGAGCAGGATTCTGATGGGCAGGAAAGAGGATGAGAAAGTTGTATGAGGTCCTTTTCCAGACAGAAATGTGTATAGAAAGTGTGGCTGAAAGGGGAGAGGAAAAGAAGTGCCTTCATCCAGGGGCTTTACAAGGTACTTAACTCTGTAGCACTCTGAAGAGGCTTAATTTTTAAAGGCCATTGTGAACTGGTGGAGGACTGGTGATCTCTGGAAACATGAAATTTTCCTGTAAAATTTTTATGATCACCCTTAATTCTACTTATTGCATTTCAAAGGAGTGCAGTCACTGGTTTTGACCTTTAAAAGTATCTATTCATGTCGAAATGTTGGGCTTTTTTTGGCTGCCTTTGTTAGTATTTCTTAACAAATGATAAAATTTTGCTCTTAAAAACCTACATCTCATTGTTTTATCAGAGTAAACCTAAATAAAGAGTTAACTTGATAATAAATACTTTTTATTAGGGAAAAATAGTTTATACTACGGAGGCAGTCTCCTAAACCTGAGGTATAAATTGGGCATAAAATTTAACAGCGAGGGAGATTAGTCACTAGAGAAAAAACAGAAGGAAATTAAGATTTTTCTGTCTTTAGTTAACAAGGGTAGATGACTGGTTTTTCAAAGATGTGTTTCAACCAAACAAATGTTATTTGGATCAATAACAACTGGTGGAAAGTTGGTGCCCTGAGTCATACAAAAGCAAGGCTAGATTGAATGCTCCTATCAGTTCTATGAATAATGTATGCAAGTATCAGGAAGTTTTTGCTGGTGGCTTGCATACATTTCCCCTTTCGTAATCATCTTTCATTGTGCCACAGCAGAACTACTGTTGTTATATTGAGTAGTATTTGTCTTACTATCCAAAGTACTAGAACTTTACTTTTTGGTCAGAATGATTTTTTTATTGGAAAAATGTTGTGTTAGTATTTGGGGACATTTTCAAGTTAAAAAAAAAATCAAAACTTCAGTAAGAATTTGGGTTTTGATACTTTTTGTGAAATAAACCTGATTATTTTTTCTTGGGTTTTTTTCCCCTCTCCTTTAATGTTAAAAGAAAGTTTTAATTCTATTCCTATTTTATGTAGTGATCAAGTCTGAGTGCTACCATTGCTATCATAGCTGATACATTCTTGGAATGTATAGGTTTGTTATTACTTAAATATAAAACAGTATTGTAATTTGATCATACCTTGCAGTGAAATTCTAACTCCCAAAACTAAGAGAATACCTAGAATTGCAGCTTTCATTTCTTAAGGGACTTTTCCTATCCGTTTGACTACAAAGAAAAATTTTAAAGTACAAACTGAGCTGGTGGAGTCTGGGCATGTCCATTCTGTGAGACGTTTTGAAATGTTAGATTTTTTTCTAACCCACTTCACAGGGAGTTAGAGATATCTAAGTGTTTCCTCTGACTTAAGCTGTGATTTTTAGGCTTCCAACTCTCTCTGCTGAAGAAAGAAGAATTTAATGCTCTTAGTTCATAGCACAAATAAATCTTTAGTTTATACAGGCCACAAGAGATCCAGCTAAGTCTGAGAGAATTAACATTCTCAGTCTTCCTGCTGCGGAGATGAAGAACAAACCCTGAACAGAGATTGAACTTCCAGGATTGCCTGGCAATCTGTATATAGGCCTCATTTAGAAGGACAAATACGAGAACTGTGATTAGTCCATCAGGTAAACCGACTGGAAACAGAGTAGTTTAATGAAAATTTGCCAAAGGTAATATTTGTGAAAATGTATCAGCATTTATGTGTTTTCCCATATCTCTTTACTTAATCGGAAAATTCTGACCTCTTAATGTTTTCAGATATGTATTCAGAAGTCTATGTGGGTGACTTTTGCCCTATTTCTTATTTTTATCAATTCTAAACTACTTTCAACATTTGAAATGGAGCAGGATATGTTTGAGAGCAAAAGTATGAGTAGATACACACACACAAATACATTCAAATATATATACATATATATGTACACATACACATACATGTAAAACATTTACATATAAGAGGACAAACAAAACTGCAGAGCTAGAGCTAGGAGGATGTGGGAGTATAAATTTAAGCTACAGATACAGATTAATTCACAAGTTTGATCTGAATTTAATGTAGAAAGAGAAGTGAGGCCAGTCAGCGTACTTAAGACATACGCATCTTTTGCAGATGTAGACTAATATCTGATTTCTAGCATACAGGCTGAAATAAAGAAATTCTCGTGGGAGGAAAAGTTCACTTGACCATCAGCTGGGATCTTGATATTGTACTGTTTCTAAAACCTCATTCTTGCTCAGAATGTGTTGTTTTGTTTTGTTGATTTTGGGGGGGGATGTTCAACATTGAGGAAATAAAAGGTAAAAGTTGAGGTACGGTGGATAATTAAGTCTGTCAGAGTAGAGAATTAAATTCTCAGAGAAAGTATAGTACTCAAATCTAGAGAAGACTTGCAATTCTAGTGATGTGGATACAAACCACCTACGGTTAGTTATATAATTACATTAACATTTGTTAGTAGCACGTAAAATAGAGGCAATAACAAGAATAACTCACTTCGTATCTCATGTAATATAAAATCTAAGCAGTTATCTTCATGATGTGTGTCACGGTTTGAAAGAAAGAGATTATTGTAACTTTAAATGTTATATATTTTGCATTATCTTTATAAGCAAAAGACCTGCTCACAGAATCAAGAACAACATATAATTTCTTGGTGTTCACTGAATAATTAAATTGGTTCCACTTTTTTCCTCACATGGATAGCACAATAATTTTGTAACAAATACATGCTATCTACTTCTCTTGTTTAATAAAATCTGGTAAATTATTTTATGGACTCAAGACTGGGCTTCAAGCAAACGACTCTGCTGGGATTATGGGCTGTGTAATTACATCAAATAGTGCTGGATAAGGAGAAACACTCCTTTGCCCTGTGACATGAGCTACACATAGCAATTCCTTACAGAATATTCTGAAAAAGAGAATGCCAAAACCCCTTTTACTTCTTGTTAGTTCATGCTGATGTATTTCTGATTTTGTTTTTTTTGGAAGCTGTTTGGGTTTTGGGGTTTTTTTGTTTTTGTTTTTTTTAACCTTTAACCGTTCAGATTTAGCCACTATTTCAGCTTCATTTATTTTTCAGATATCTTCCATGAATAATTCAATAATACCCAATAATCAATCAAAGGGTTTTTTTCACACATAGTACTGAGTATATTGCCTGTTCTGATAATAATCTGTGGCATAGGTAACAACAAGGATTGGTCAATATCCAAAGTGCTCAATGTACAATATACTGTAAGGAAGATCTTTCTAGGTGGTTTTGAGTACGCAATGTGAACACCAATTGGCTTCTGAAATCCATATAACTTAGCATATTTAGTATGAATTTCCTATGATGTCATATGTCACTGCAGGTATATTGGGCGTTAAAATTAACTGGACATGCATTTGAGTAGACATGCATGAACATACTTTGGAATTGCCCAGAATTGAGCAGTAAATAGGAAAAATAATTTGCATTTTCACTATTCATTGAAATTGTTTACCAGCTCTCCTTTTAGAGCTTATAACTCCTAATTTTGTAGTCATGGAAGTACATACTTGATTCCTGTACTTATGTCTGATCTTACAGATGTCAAAATCTGCTTTTGATTAGCTTTTTGAGGTAATGATGATGTGATAGTACAGAAGATTGAGGAGGTAGGAGGTGACGTAAAAGAGCTGATATAGTATTATATGCCAAGTCAGCAGAACTGTCATTTTTGGTTAAATTTGATAAACCTGTTGTTCAAAGTCCAGCAAAAATATATCATGATATTAAGAGCTGCTGCTTTCTGCTAATGGGGTTTTGTTTGAATGGTTAAGATAGCTGTTAAAAAATGCTAGCAGTACTCTGTAGAACTGCAGATCAGAGCACCTGAATGAAGTCTACCTTACCTGTAGAAATAGAGGGTATCTGGTAAATTATTTTTTGTAGCCAAGTATGATTTCTGTAAATTAAGGTATGTGTTTCAACTATTAGAAATTTCTGCCTGTGGTGTACTGGAGAAAAAAGGATAGTTTGGGAAAATAAGAAAATTCGGATAAAGGAATAGAGGGTTTCAAATGACCTTCTTTGATCTTCCAACATATAATCTAGATTAAACCAAATTTAGACTGAAAAAACTACCCTGAGGATGTTCATACATCCTCTTTTTTTGAGTGTGATGCAAGTTCTTCCTTTTGGGATAATTTTATACATGATCATTTAGTTGCCCATTTCTATCTACTTACACTAACAGATGGGAGAAAAGAAGTTTTTGAGCTTGAGGGCATGCAGCTGAGCCAGTGGATAAACGTCTGTTATTGAATTAATTTTATCTGTATCTTAGAGGCATTTTTTTAGAAATTTGTGTCTAATAGAATGAATGAATGGTCATTAGAACAGAAGTGTCAAAATTTATATTTTCGTTGCTTTTCTTAGAGCCCCTGGAACTCTGTTCCTCTTTCCCCTCCACTAAGAGAATATGAAACTAACATTTTCTGAAGGTGAATGGAAGACATCTGCAAAATTGCACAGGTATTTTACACTGAGAAGAGAGTTTTCATTTCAGTGGTTGTCAGAAATCCATGTTCAAAAGTCAAGTAATTTGTCATTTTTTACAGAATGAAGATTAGAAATTGAAATGGTTAGTTGACTCAGATGTATTAGTGCAGAACAGCTATTTTAACTAAACCCTTCAAAATTACTGGTGTTCGACAGGTATAAGGGCAATGCCTTCAAATGATTTGGTCAGAAATTGCTGTCTAATGCAGAAGCTACTCCAGAATGACTGTTGATAAGAATCTTCCACACTAAAAGCATTTTAAAAAAAATACATTTAAACACATTTTTGATGTGTGATTTATTTTGATTTTTAACCATTGCAGCAGAAAAAATTTACTTACTTTATTTAAAAAAAAAACGTACTCCTTTTTTCTTTGTCCCTTTGTTTTGAGAAGTACATTACAAAGTATTAAAATAATAAATCTTGAAGGGTCACATGTATTCTTTCAGAAGAGAAGTGATTCTGAATAAAAACATTTTTCATTCTGAATATGATGTTATGTTTTAGCTTTATTTAAATTATTAGATTTCAGAAATGTAATTAATTAGTATGATCGCACACATGAAAAGTACTTCTAAGCTTGTTTTAAGCTACATGAGAACTAATTATTTTTGGCTTTCATCTACACCACTCTCCTGTGGTCATTAGTCTTGATTCAATCTTTCTACAAGCACACCATTCAGATGCACCGTTAGTACTCCTCTTGCAATTGGAAAGGCCAGTGAACTTCTCTCGGATGGAAAATAAAGAATAAATAAATAAAATGCAGTACATGCTTTCCCTAGAAGGCAGAGTTAGTCTGTGTCTGTAATATTCACAAGAACCTTAGGCAATGTGTGAACCTAGCAGCTTCTAACACAGCTCAAAAAAAAAAAAAAAAAATTTGAAGGCACTGTTCTGTTTTATCAGGCCTTAGTTGTTGTGGAACAGTAGCACTGCTCTTATTCTGTTCACTTCATAGCAGTTCTTCAAACATTCGTGTTTACTATCACTGAATTTCTTTTTTCTAAACTATTGTTTTCCTCCTTCTTAGTGAAACATGTTTTCTACCTTCTTCTACCCTTTTCTACCTTCTTATATATCCTATATGACATCTACATTTTTCTGTCTTCCTGCTGTGATGAGACAGAGAAAGGAATCTCACTGAATCCATTTAACAGCTATCTCTTCATTACAAACATGAGGCATTCAGAGTAGCTGTAATCTAGCTAATTTAATTTAATTAACAAAACAAAATTCTGTTATTAGTTGAGGCCTTTGGGAATTCCTTGTACAGAGATGGGTGATCTGTACTTCTGAAATTCTTTCTGCAATTCTTTCCAAAATAAGTGAAATAAAAGCTATATCCTACTTACCTAGGCATACTGATCATAGCTCTGACTGCCACATTTTCATACGCATAACTCTTACTGTGTGGATTATGTATCAATTTTAAACATAATTTCTTTGTGTGAACAAGCATATGGTGCAGCACCTGCAAACTGATCTATGCTATAAGCATCCTACAAGTGAGGACTTTCACACCTGCTCTAAAATCTTATTTTCTTTAATATACTAAAGGCTGTTTTTGTTGCCAGACCCTTCCACTTAATACCATGTTTTATTATGGTTTGTTAAAACAAATGTTGATAGATCTTAATTTTGGTCTCCTCTCTGGAAATATTAATGGTGCAAGGTACTGTGGAGCTGTAGCAAGAGATGTAGCATAAAGCTCATACCAAGCTAAACTAATTTAATATTGCTATAAAACATATTACTTGTTCCTTTTATTTTTCAGTTTTACTGGGATTAAAAAGATTTACTATTTTTTAATACATTATATATCACAGGCTTTAATCCATACAGTAATTCTTGTAAATACTAAAAGTGTGCAGAGAATCGGAGATAAACAATAGAGATCTAGAGCTTTTGCTCTTCTGTCGTGAGTTGTCAGCAGAAGGCAGACAAAAGTACTTCAGCACGTAGTTTGTCGTTTTATTCAGAAGTTCTATGCTGAAACTTTAGTTAAATGGGAAAACCTTTACATTTTAGCAAGTGTTATTATCAAAATTATAATAGAAAATCATACTAGATTTTACAGAAACGAAATACTGGTAATGGAATTTCACTCCTAATAATGTGAACACCAACTGGATTGCTTCAAATCCATAAAGCTTTGTAATTTACGTTTAAACAAATGAAATCACCCAAACTAAAAATGTCATAAATTTTTTGAAAGCTTTGTAGTAGAGCTAGAGGTGTTTTTTTAGAAAAATGCTGTATTTTTTTAAGAAAAATGATCCGTTAAGTACTTTTCTATTTAATTTAAAAAACACTTTAAATTATATAATATTCTATTAGAAACTGATTTCCTCGCACTACAAGAACATTCTAGGTTGCAAGAAAATAGGGTAATCACTCAGTTACGGGTTTTCTTTTCCTATCTGTGCAGCACTTAATTCTTTTCCATGTGCCTCCTAATTCTTTTCTTTCCTCCATTGCCCTTTACACTCCTTGGTATCATGGGGTCTTTGCTGACTCTTAAATTCTTTTTTATTGAAATAAAGCTCCTTCTTTATGATGTCTTTGTTAAAGTCATGAAGAACCACGCCCTTTGGGGCCTGGTCAAGATATTATGAGCTGTTTCAGAGAAATTTGGATTAGGTTCACTGTGAGTGAAATAAATGAAAATAGAGTTTTTGTAACACTCACTTCTCTACTGCAGCTTTATCCGTCATAAACTTTTCAGCTCTATTTGAAATATTTGATATGGAACAAAGCATACTCTCATCATGTTAGTTCTCAGTTTAGTCTTCTTTTTTGCCTACCTACAGTTCTGATCAGAGCCCTATTTTTTTGGGGGGGATGTGAAACAGAAACAGATTTTGTGGTGTGAAGTGATATTTTTCCTACCTTAAGGTGAGATGGGCTAGAAGATTCACCAAGAGATTAACTTCCTGCAGTTCTACGTATGGAAAATGGGTTTTCTGCTTCAGGAGCATATTATTTAGACACTGACATTCCAAAGAAAGAGTTCAGAAGTTGGAGTGTGGTATTATGCTTTGAGCTTCTAGTAGCAGTGTTGACTTGAGAGCCGTAAAAGATACCAACTGCCACAGAAACTCAGCAATTCTGATTATGCCAATAGCCAAAATGCCTCTAATTTTACTCCTGTCTGCTGAGAGGGATATCTAACAGTGATATTTGCCTCAGTAAGTATTTTATCCTGTAGATCCGTCTGGATCCTTCTTCTTGAATAATCATATTCTACAGAAAAGGTTAAAAAAAACCTAGAACACTTGCTGCTTTGTAATTGTTCATGCATAAATTTTCACAGTTAAAAAAATTTCTATGAGATTTTATTAAACTTTTTATGAGATGAAGTTTAGCAATGTTATATCGGAGGATAATGTGCTTTGATTTCCTATGGAAGGGAAGGAGGTTAAAGGATGTATTCTTCAAGGCTGTGGAACTTCCATGAATGAGGTGAGGTTCAGGGAAAAGTAAATTATAAAGCAGGGCAGAAATGCCAAATTTGAGCCCAGTTACTCATACAGAGGTAAATGTAACTGTAGCTCCACAGTCTGCAGCTTATACATATGAAAATGTATTCTTCTGACTTACATTATTTACTAGAAAAGATAGAAACTACTGAATATTTTTGGAGTTTTGCTGTTCAGTGCTGCACAGCAGAGATTCCCTGATTTACTATTTTTGCCAAAGTCTGGCAAGTTAATCTTAACTGGTCAACTGGCAAGTCGACCTTAACTAATGATGCTTTACAGTCATCTAAGTCATTTTCAGCCAACCTTGGAAGGACATAATAATATGGAAGTACTTTTTTTTTTTCTAAAAAGAACCATTTTTCAATGATAAGCACTCTAATGTATAAAAGGGACTAGGGTCAAATGACTACAGGAATAATTGTTTATGTCTTTATTCAAAAAGAATAAAAATATTTCTATTACATACTGCATTTTTAAAGTAGATTAACACCTATAAAGAGGAGTAAGCTGAGAATTGTGACAAGAAAAATCTGTTTACAGCATAAAGTGCTACTAACATTTTCTGACGATATATTGTTTAAAATCTTTCCAGTTTTCTTATTCTTCCTTTATTACAGTGTGAAGTCTTGCGCCAGGGAAGAGAATATGATAGACGTGTTTGATATCTCTGTTTTTTAAAGTAAGATTATGAAAGTGTAACATTTTAGGTATAGCAGTTAGCTGCTTCTGACATATGCAGCCTCCTGGCTCTTCACCAAAGGAAAATTGTTTCTAGTTGAAATGATCAACCATACTGAACCTAATGTACCTTGAGAGTTAGTTAATGAAAGTCAGTGATTCAAAGGCCGTTCAGCTGTAAGCTAATGGTTTCTACAGTGGGATGAAAGAAGCATTGATACAGAAATCACTGAGAGGGAGCAGAGGAAATACGTGCATATAGAAAAACATTTCAAAACCTGCTGGCCATCCATGATTTTCTTTTCTCCTGTTGTTCAGCTGATGCGTATTTGTTTTGAGATCAACCATCATGCTTAAGGGCATACAAGCAGATTCTGTACTTAAGCTAGAAGATGTTCTGAAGAACTTTTCAGGGTTCTAGGATTACAATTTTTTTTTTTTTTAAGGAAAAAAGATGAAGGAGAAGATGAAGGAAAAGATGAAGGAAAACATAGGGAAGTCCTTCTCTAAGGAGAGAAGAATTTGTCTTCTGGGTAGCAGTAATCAGCTGGCCTATGTGGGTCTTTTTAGAGTAACTCAGTGTTACATGTAATCTCCCACTTTTTTTTCTCATTCATTTGTAATGTGACCAAGAATGAAGAGCAGCCTACGGAGATCATAGATGCCACCTGTATACTTCCAAATAAAAAATCAGGGAGAAAACTGTAATTTTTTTTTTTGTTTCCAGAAGAACATGTTTAAAAAGTATGTCTTTGGAACTCTGCTTACCCAGTTTCACTAACATTGCCCTTAGAATTTATCTGTTGCTTAGAGATGCTTGATGGTAATTCAGAATATTTTTACGTTCTTGGGCATTCAGGATCTGACTTCACTCAGACTCTTCTCAGTGGTGCCCAGCGACAGGACAAGGGGCAATGGGCACAAACTGGAACACAGGAAGTTCCACCTGAACATGAGGAGGAACTTCTTTACTGTGAGGGTGACAGAGAGGTTGTGGAGTCTCCTTCTCTGGAGATATTCAAAACCCGCCTGGATGCATTCCTGTGCAACCTACTCTAGGCTAACCTGCTTTAGCAGGGGGGTTGGACTAGATGATCTCTAGAGGTCCCTTACAACCCGTACCATTCTATGATTGTATGACTACAAAATTCCACTCTACCTACTTGGAATGCTCTTCATTAGGATCCAATAATTATGATTTCTTCCTTCCTACTGAGGCCTAACTAGACCTGAATAGTAACTGACATTTAAAAGTACTTATAATTTGCTTTATTTCACTTATAACAGATAAGTTAATGGTACTTATATTCCTTTTGTATGTATCAGTCTCAGAAATCTCAATTATTCTATAGCTCTGATAAATGTAGAGATCTTATTTATTGGTTCAGTGCCATCTCCTCCTATACCCTCTTTCCTTTCTCTGTTTTAAAGGTTTAAGGACAATTTAAGAAGTAATTGAAAAAATATGGCCTTGTTTATGTGATTATATTAGTCTTCAACATTATTTTCTCAGCTTTCCTATTTGAGGTATATCTTTTTGAATTATCTTTTAATTTAACATTTTATCCTAATGAGATCATTGAATTTAATTGAATGAGAAACATTACCATTAAGATTGAAGCATTGTTCACCTGATTACTAATGTCAGTGGATCTTCATGCTGTGAAGTACAGTACAAGTCCTAACAGCATACTGAAATGAGTCTTGCAAGGATAGGAAGGCATGATTATCATATCAAAAGTAAAGATATCTAAGGTAAATGCTAAAGCAAGATCTTTGTGAACAAGGGTAATGCCCATCAAAATTGTCTTTTGTGAGTATGGCTAAACTGGAGGAACTGGGAATGCATTCTGACCACATCCTGACTGTGTGTTGGGATGGGATCTGCATCCTGGCCATTGGGCCCTGTTGTCCTTCATGCCTAGCTGCATGAGCAGAGTGGAGTGGGATAGTGATGTGCTCCAGTAAATTCCTCATGTTTATCTGGGAACAAGAAATGAAGGTTGCACTCCTCTGAGTTTAGCTATAACTAGGATTCTTATCCTAGCAAAATAAAAGGGTAATTTCTAAAGAACATCTTGAAGAGCAATATATATTTTCCATGGTCTCCCAAAGTAATCAAAATATATTGACATGTTTAAGGGGGAGCATACAGGTGTAACATAGTGCCTCAGAGTAGCACTGAATGAGAACAGATGGCTTAACTATACCTGGCACAAGTGTGATGTTTCATAACGATGCGAGGCCTTTTTGTTAGTTCACAGTACAGTATCTAACACCAGCATAATGCTCTATTTCTCTTTATTGAGCCCATTCCCAACAGTGTGAAATTACTCCTAATCAGGACAACCCAAAACTTAGTATAAGAAGAAAAAGACAGCTGGATGTTATTTTTGTGAGAAAAGGGGAAAATTATACCTAAGCATTCATACATCTATACAATGCATTAGATAATGTAATAACATCTGTGATAGGGTACAAAGCTACAGGTAAAATGACAAGCAAATTCTAAAAGACTAATGTTACCTTTATTTTTCTAGCATTTTAGTATCTCTATAGGTGAAGTCAACATAATCAAAGTAATCTATCTCATCAGATGGAGTGATTTAATAACTAAAAGAAAGGAAATCATATTGGTAACATTTTTAAAAAGCTACCACTTTTTGTTTATCAGAGTTTGGTTTGCTACAGCCTTGGATTTGTTTGTGTTTTGAAAGTGGTTTTTGCTGAATGCTCGAGCTTATATTGTCACACTGGATGCACAGATGGAGATATTTCTTTTGGGGTATAGGACAATCAAGCATGGTGTCCTGGAGTTTCTGGTGCTGAGGGAAGAAAACAAAAGTTTTGGAAGCTTGTTTAAAAAGACCCTCTTAAGGACCCTGTAGTCTCAGGGACACACAGACTACCCTTTGGTCTAAAAAGATTTGAGGAAGCTTTGGGGAATTGGTTTGGCAGATTGCCAGGGAGAAAACACTACAGGAAGGCAACCTTACTCTTTAGCAATCAAGTTAATGGACAGAAACCAGAAAGGCTTTTTATGCTAGGTAAAAGATCTGGATGAGCGGGGCAGCTGAAAGACTTCTAGACGCAGTCTGGGGAGAAAATCCCAGTGCATAGATGGAGTCGGATAGCCAGATAGATCCATTTGTTCTGGGAGATCTGGGCACAGTGCACTGGAGTTCTGTAGTTACTTGACAAGAAAAAGGAACAGATTTCATATACCATATATTCGGTTGTAGAGCTACACAAAGATTTTATTAACTTTGAAATCATTTATTTTAAAGAAAGCCAGAAAAACTTACCTATGAAATTCGTGAATTACTTAATGATCTTCATTCAAAGGGTGCAATGTGAACACACTCAAAGATAACTTTCCTTAAGGATGTGCATTCCTGTTCACATCAGTTAGTATTCCTGCTGTACAAATTAACACCTAACGCATCTGTAACTACTTTTGTTTAGTAAGTTAACCATGTGCTTAACACCAGTACAGAACGTTAAATCAAAGGTTTGGTAGTCCAGACCCCCAAGTTGAAAGTTCCAAGATCTTTCAAAATCACTGGATTCTTAAATGTGGGAAAAATTGTAGGAACACCTATGAGCTAGAATTATGTGCACTTCTTCTAAGAATTCAGAAGCATTCTGAAGAAATGTATTGCCTACTTCATTTTCAAATAATAGATTTATCTTTATTTTTCATGTATGCACATAGGATCCAGATGTCCAAAGAATTTAAAATTACGCATTCATTGTGAGTTACTTGTTGCTTACTTTCAGCTTCTGCTACAGGCTGGTTCAGAAATAAATATGCTCTATTTTTCTTGAAGAAAATGTTGCTAAAGAGATCTTGTCTTGAAGCTAGGTTGTTGGTATTCATTACAAATTTTTCCATTTGTAGGCATATGTGTTATTGGCAAAGAAGTTGATTGGAGATCCTTTAAAGTATTCCTTCACATATTCTGAAATATGACTGATCGTAACCTCTGATGATAGAGTTTATAATAGGATTTCATATCTATGTCCTGGATCATTGCTTAGCATATTAGAATGGTATTAGGAAAATGAGATATATGGTACCAAAATCAGTAGTGGATTGAGTATTGAGGGAATTTCTTCCTAGAAATTTGATATGTAATTTCACCAAGACACAAGTCAAATCAAAACAAAGCTTTAAAAAAAATCTCCACTGTTTTTAACCAGTTTAAATTTCAGAAAATCCTGAAGAGAGACCAAGGGTTCTTCCTCAGGAATTTTCAAGGGATGGAATTGTCCTAAGTGGATTTGTGGCACAGGGTCTTCTCTGCCAGCAGATCTCTCCATCTTAATAGCTGCACCCTGTATTCGATCGGAGTTTGAACTACTGTTGTTGCAGCAAACTTGTGGCAGTGCTGTCAATCAAACTTATAAGTTTAAATCTCTAAAATATAGACAAAATACTGAACATGTAAAATTATAAACAAGAAAAAAATTAGTGCAGTCTTATCCTAGAGAAAATAAAGATTAGAAATGCAACGTGTTCATTTTGTTACAGCTGCTTGAATGCACAAACATTAATCTCTTCTTTCAGAAACAAGGATCTTTTTACTAGGATAACAAATTTTGAGTCTCATTCTGTAGTTTATCTGTAATGTTCAGGAAATTAATTATATCGCTTCACAGAAAAATGCTATGTGTTTCAAAGGTTCATTCACTGTATTTATTTTATTGTATCGTATTAGAAATGGGCAAGTTTATGGTAAACTAAAACCAATAATTACTTCAACATTTAAAAAGTAGACATAATTTTTTTAATGAAAAAATTAACTTTAAAAAAGTTTCTCTTCCTTTATTTAACTGCTCTTAGGTACCTAGCTGTGAATATCAATATTGTTGTCAGTCAGATTACTGAACTAAATGATTAGCATAGATAAGGTAGAAATTATTAAATTAATATGAAAGGAAAAAATCTACTCTGTCCAAGGGGGAAGGGTAACTTTTTTCCCCTTCCATCCTATTGAATGACTTTGATATTTATATTTCACTGAAAAGGCTTTTGCTTTATTCTACAAGTCAAGCATCTGTTATTTAACCTATTACTTAATAGAGGTTATCTGAAATAACCTCATTACTAAATAGAATTAACATTTTCCTTCCAGGTTCCTATATCTTGATGCAAATTTTAATTTGAAAGCAGAAAATATATTGTTTATTGCTATATTGTTTAATAGATGGCCTTCAGTTTTAAGACATCCTTAATGGCTTCATAAAAGTGCTGTCTTAAGTTCCCACTAGCAGCTATTGTCCGTTAATAAGGTCAGGAAAAAATAATCAGAAATATCCTGCTTGCTTTTTTTGTGGCAGAGTTCAAATAATAGATATATTAGCGTAAGACACAGAAGAAACTTTTATGTAAAAAAAGTATGTTCTGCCAAACAAATCACAGTGGGTACTTTAAGTAAATTTAACAAATAGGTAGAATAAATATGGTGCTATATGATACATATTTTATGAGACTGCAAGCTCTTACATACTTTTTCATAAATTTTTGAAAGTGTGCAATTTTCCACTCCAATAATTTAAAATGAAAAATGCTTTACCTTTAGAGAAAATTAGTTAGAGCACTGAAAAACATTGTATGAATAAAGAAACTTTGTTTAAGACAAAGAAAATAGATTTTTAAAAGGAAAAAAAAAAAACTTCATTTTGCTAAACGCTTGAAGTAGAAAAATGCATAAGCAATTTAGGAGTGTAAATTGTCCTGGGTCAGTTAGGACTTCTTGTAAATTACTGTGATGTTTTGGAAAATACTTCCCATTGGTTACAAAAAGTATTTAAGCAGGAGTCTTATCTACTTATCTACTACTGTAGATAATACAAAGCCCATCAAGACTTTCACTGACCGAACATAACAGAACTCAGGTTTTCAGTGAAAAGCAAGCTGAATTGGCTGGCTAGTGTCCTCTAATAATGGGGAGGAGTTTTTATTTCTAACTTCCAGTACTCATCCTGGAAGCAGTTTGTGATGGGACTATGTATATGAAGTATATTATGTCTGCTCAGGATAAATGCTGTACTAAGGAAGACATGGACCAATGGCAATCACTTACTAGTGTAAGAAGTTTTTATAATAAATCTATTCCTCATTGACCTACAGATACTATATATGAGATGGATTATGATGATGAACATCTCAGGACCCTATTACCAGTGAAATGATGAATGAAGAGTAAAATTACTTCTAGCTTTAGCATGAAGAATATTAAACTCCTAGAATGAACAGGGGTTTTAGAATTTTTCACTCCTGGTAAAAAAAACCCCAAAGTTAAATGTTTGTTTTCTTCTCTTGCAAGACTAACTTTATAGGTGTTGGCAACCGTAATATGTCCCTCTGGAACAGAATGACAAGTATTCCTACTTGTTTTGAAGCATAAGTTAAAAGAGAATTGTCATCTTAACTTTGAGGGAAACTGTGATTAAATATTTTTAATTTATATAGATAACTCATTCCAGGGAGAGTAAAGGCATCTTGGCAGGACATTCAGTCTTACAACGTATTGTAGAATAGTGGCTTAGAAACTCAGTCACTGAAGAAGTATGAGATTTTAAAAAATGGTTCTCTGTGCATCAGAGCTTTAACAGGTTGTGGAATTCTCTAAGGTCTAACGCAATGTTGCAGACTGCACCCGGAAACATGGTTGCACCCAGAACACACCCTGACACGTGATTTTTTAGACATGTCCCATGTACTGTGACAGGTCCTACATTACTTCCCACTTCTGCGTTGTAGACTATAACAAGAAAATCTTGGAAACTACTGTCTGAACATAAGTAATAAAGGATAAAACTCATTCATGTTGTAGCTGAGATAGAAAGAAATTCTCTGTGCAAGGCTTTAATAGCTATGAAAATTAGACTGTGGTGGATTGAGAAAGCAACACATGACTGATACAGTGGTGAATGCATAAATATTCTTGATACGGAGTTGTTTGTTTATATTTTAAATCTAAACATTAATAGCAAAATATAATAAGTTAGTAGAATAGAAGAGATATTCAATAGAAAGTAAGGTTTGATTCAAGATACCAGGCATCTTAAATCTGGGAGTTTATTTTTGTTTATTATTTATGTAGTCATAGTGTTCAGGAGTTCTTGCTCTTGACCAGGGCCTTCTGTGCCTAACAGTATGGAAGCAGAGCTTCAGAGAGTTTGCAATCTAAGTATTTGTTAAGTGGTGATATGTGAAATAAAGGGACTCTAGAGGACATGGAAGCAATCAGTATTGGTTAGCTATGTAGACAGTTGTGTCAGTACAATGCAGACTAGACGTACTGAGTTTTTGTAGGTGTTAAAAAACTGAATGTTTCAGTTGAATTAAAGGGAGAATAATTGGTTTATTACAGCAGTATGACAGGAAGCACAGAAGTGCTTGTTAGAAAATTTAAAATCATAAAGTAATTCAGATTGGAGAGAGTCTTACGGAGTCATCTAGTCCAACCTCCTGCTCAAAGTCAATTGGTTAACAGATAGGTTCTAGAAATTAAGGAAATTTTGAAAGAATTTTGATACTGAATTAAAAGGTTTTAGTTGTGGTTACAGAAGGTCGTGAAAAGTGTGTGCCTTCAGAGTGAAAACGTATTACTTATGTTAAGTGTAAAAAAATATGCAAGTCAATGAAGGGATGTGAAGAAATAGGTACAGGGTCAAGCAAACGGAACAGAAAATGACCCTTAATGGAGGAGTCTGAAAGGATAGGAGAGGATTAATGCGGTGTTTGTCAGTACTGCATAATGGATTGCTGCAGTTTTTGAGATATGACACAAAGAACGGCTGAGAGTGTGGGTTGGGTCAGTGGACAGAGAGTGTCATGTGCTAGTAGTACTGTGCAGAAAGATCTCAGTCAAGGGTGGATGCTGAAAGAATAGACCATGAAAGTGTAGCCTGAGGGTCAGCAGAGTTACATTACAGAGACTAGAAAAGAACTAGGAATTTTTGAAGGGTTTGCAAGGGTACTGCTTAGTCATATTCACCTTTAGCTCATGACTAGATGTCGTGGTTTGAGCCCAGTCCGCAACAAAGGACCACACGGCTGCTTGCTCACTCCTTCCCCCACACCAATAAGAGGAGAAAATGTAACGAAGCCTGGTGGGTCGAGACACGGACAGGGAGGGTTCACCCACCAGTTAAGGTCATGGGCAAAAGACAGACTCAACTTGGGGAAAAAATGTTCAATTTAATCAGTTATCAATCAAAGCAGAGTAGGATAAGGAGACATGAAAAGCCAGATCTTAAAACACAAATAAATATCCTTCCCCCCACCACCCCTCCTTCCCAGGCTCGAGTCCCCTCGCTCCCGATGTCTCTCCCTCCTCCCCCCTCAGTGGTGCAGGGGGACAGGGAATGGGGGTGCAGTCAGTTTACCAAAGACTGTGTCTGCCGCTCCTTCCTCCCTGGGCAGGGAGGGCTCCTCACTCGCTTCCCCTGCTCCAGCACGGGGTCTCTCCCACAGCAGACGGTCCCTCATGAACTCCTCTGACATGAGTCCTTCCTGTGCGGTGCAGTCCCTCAGGAATGCACCGACCCAGCATGGGCTGCCCACACAGTCACGGTCTGCTTCGGGAGCAGGCACCTCCCCTGGTGTGGGGTCCTCCATGGGCTGCAGGTCCCTCTCTGCTCCACTGTGGTCCTTCATAGGCTGCCAGTCCATCTCTGCCTTGCCGTGTTCCTTCACGGGCTGCTCCACCACGATCCTCCGTGGGCTGCAGGGGCACAGCCTGCCCTCTCCCCATGGGCCGCAGGGGAATCTCTGCTCCGGCTGCCTCCCCCCTCCTTCCTCACTGACTCCCGGTATCTGCACAGGTGTTTCTCTCACCTCCCCCTCCCTCATCTGCTGCAGGTCTCAACAACTACTCCTTTCTCCTCTTCTTAAATGCATTATTACAGAGGCCTGTCTGTTGTCTCTAAATGCCCCAGCCTCAGCCTGAGGTGGGGCCAACTTGGAGCTGGGGGAGCTTCAAGAAGCTTCTGACAGGGGCCACCTGCCCGTGTAGCCCTTTCCCTTGCTGCCAAAGCCCCACCGCACAGACCCAACATACTAGACCTCTGTGAGAGGGTCCTAGAGGCAATGAAGAAGATTTCAATTCAGAACAGACACACAGATCCTTGAGTTTCTGTCAGAGGTAGTAGCTAATTTGTGGTGATGAATGGGATTGTAAGAGATGCTGTGCTAACACAGTTTCTAATTATAAATTAGGAAGATTACAATTTGCCCCTTCTTTTTGTTATGTCATTCTGAGAAACAGTCAAATAAATTCTATTTTTGCGAGGTATTTTGTAATTCTATTTTTATAGGTATTTTCACATAAAGACTTCCCTGATTTCTATGTCATACTTTGCAAGACGCTTCTTACAGGTGCTGCTGCTGCTTTCTGTGTGGCAGGTCGCAATAACATCACTGTAAGTAGAAGTCAGTTAATTGTGTTAGTTCTTAAGAGTTGGAAAAATCCTCTCTTTAAACTGTGATTACCTTTTCTGTAATATGAAGAAATGTGAAGGAATACTGAATGTGCTTGTACTTCCAAAGTGTTTATTATAGGCTACCTCCAAAGATTTACTCGCACAAAATACTAGCATTTGGCATGAGGACATTCCTACAAGACTTGCACATATAGAAATTCCTATTCTTCTTCTTTTTTTGACAAAAGTAATTTAAAAAAGATGATGAATGTGTTTATAGATAAAAAAGCATTACACGTGAAATACTGATCTGTTGATTGTTGCTGTTTTGTACAACAAAACAACCAAAAATGTTAATGTTTTAAATCAGCTTTTTAATATAATTTTATCGTGCCTGATCCCTAGACTAGCACAATTGTTGACTCTCTGAATTATCTGTGTGAATATTTTGCTAAATAAAAGGGCCATGGGACAATCCTTGCTCCTGATGTCAAGTGTCCATGTCCACACTGCTTGCGGCAAACTCTCTCTAGAGCAGAGTGGCCATAGCCACCCTAAATAAGATGTAACCTTGTGCCTCCTCTGGGTCTTATGTTGTACCATGAGATTGTCATATGAGGTTACATGGCATGCATCTTGGTGTGTGATATTGAGTGTCTGTAAAATGAGGATATAAAACTTGCCGGGACATTTGGATCAAGTTTGATGGAGGGCTGCATAGGCCAAACTTGGAGTGCTTTCCTCAATTCTGCCATTTGGGAGCACTCCCTACCAAACCTTTCTTGTTCCCCAGCTCTCTTATTTATCACTGTAAACTAAGAAATATGTCAATTTGTATAGAGCCATCCTTCATCTGTTCTTACACTCTGCTCTTGGACTTTGTTACATGTAATTTTAGGCCTGACTTGGACTTGTTTTGGACTTATTTTGGACTATATTTGGACTTATTCTTTACATCATCCTGAGTGTGTGATTGTCTGCACATACAGAAGCAGGGAGAAGGTGATAAGGCAAGAAAGATACTGGTATGCAAAACACATAATCACAGGAAAACTGCCTGTGATTCAGCTTACAGGGTATTGTGTGCTAAACAGAAGTTCCAAGAGTAAGTGCTCTATTTCGCTTTTTCCTTAGGACGTCAGCCTGAAAAGTGAGGTTAAAAGGTAGCCTTTAGGATCTGCAATAGATTACATTCCTTGGGCACATCAAGTTCTTTGTGTATTTGAAAATATATCAAAAAGGAAGAATGTGATCTTGGAAATAGCGTTAATTATTTCAAATATCAGCTGTAAATTTTAGGAATCCTCTGGACTTGATTTTAAGGCTTTCCGTGCCAGTTGAATCCCATTCTTGATGCTTAGTTGTCTGTGTTTATTTTACAGTGTTTGCTCTTTCAAAAGACCTTCCCATTTAGACTGTAGTATAGCTGCCCTCACTAACAGTATTTTGTGTGGATACCATGAAAATGCTACAATGACCTTCCCTGTCAGCCTTCTTAAGTTTATAAATTTGCAAGTGAAACTCCTAACAGTAATTGTTGTTCTTTAATCAAAAATTATTTTGATTTTTTTTTTTCACAAAGTCACAATGATTTTTGACTGGACGAATCATCCTCATAACAATTTTGTAATCTCCCAGACCCCAGGTGTGTTGTACTATATTACAGAGTTACCCAAAGGAACCAAGGCTTTGTTGACAGGGTAGTTCAGAATTTGCAGATCACAAAACCAAATAATTCCTTGTTTCTAGTGAACTGGCAATTAATTTTAACAAATAATTCCTTTGGAAACACTTGACATTTCCACATAGTAGTTGCTGTTCCCTCAAAGGATCTTGTTGACGATAATTCCTGAGTGTCTACTCTATTAATGACAGATTTTTTTTTCCATGTGAAATAAAGAGACTTATTTAGCTCTGAAATAACATGCGACTTTTTTCATCAAAAAGAGCAATCATACAGTAAGGCACAGCAATCAATTTTCAAGGTGCATAGACAGTAGCATTTATGAAATTCAGGAAATTCCTTCTGAGTTTTACTTTAAATTTCTATTACTAAATTCACATTACGTTCTGGTTTTTGAACTGCTATAAAGCTCTTTTACAAAAGAAAAACTTTTACGAAATAAAAACTGGAGTATACTTGCTAAATGTTATTATTTAAATAATAAGCAAACCAAAAACAGTTTGAGGAAATCCTTTAACAAAACTAAACAAAATAATATTATCCCTTTTAACATTGTCAAGTACTATATGATTTCTTATTTGTTCAACTTGTTTTTGACATAAATCTTTGCAAAAGGAGATAAAGGGGGTTGTATTCTAAATCTTGTTCTATTTAATTGTTTATATCTTTATTCTTTTTGGATTTCAAATAATTATTTTTGAAAAGTAATTTTAAATAATATCTGAATATTTCCTATACGTTCTAATGATAGAATTCTACTCCAATTTTTTAACTTCTAAACAAAATCTGTAATTTTTTTCTGTAGCAGTCAAGTGAATAAACTTGACCTGAGGTCAACTTGTTTTGAGTCAACTTGAATTCCTTCCAGCTCTCACATTAGCTCAAATAACTATTAGCAGCACTTCTTGATATATTATACTTGCCTAAAGATATGTTTAGTTGATTTGGTTATCCCTGTAAAATTTTCTTTCATTCTTGTAGTTAAATCCTCACACTTCAGCTGTAACCTGTCTCTTTAATACATTTTTATGTATATTACGTTATTCAGCTTAATGTGAATATAACCAGAACATTTCTTAATCTTTCTCCCCAGTCTTTTTTTTTCATTTAAATGTTTCCTGAGTTAGTAATAGCAGCTCCATAATCCTGTCCATAATTTAGACTTGGAATTTGGAAGCCATACACAACTTCGACCTCTCAACACTACTGTAGAGGATGAAAAAAAAAGTAAAAAAAAAAAACTGTATGGGAAAGGAGGGCATGAAGAAAGTCTGGAATTTGTGTCTTTCTTGACTTCTGTCCTTGCTTGCCTCTCTTTCCTAGTGCTGTCCATTTTACTATCTTTTCCATCTTCTTTTGCCAACCTGACATTAGCAGCATGCAAAGCTATGGTTTTTTTAAACCATTCTGAATTTCTCTGTTCCTTTCTAATTTTTTTTTTTAAGCCGTTCTAATATCTCTTGGTAAAGCCATAAGCCATCAGGTGACTTAGGACTTTTTAAGAGACAGAAGCANATATATATATATATATATATATATATATATATATATATATATATATATATATATATATATATATATATATATATATATATATATATATATATATATATATATATATATATATATATATATATATATATATATATATATATATATATATATATAAAAGCATTAGAGATATGCCACTAGAGAGTCCTTTATCTCTCACCTGAAGAGACAAGTCTGTAAGTTTTACTATTCATTTCTCCCCACTGCCAACTCTCAAGTTATGACCTGAAAAAAAAGTAACAAAGGAATTTTTCTTTGCTCATTTGTCAATTTATACTATCCAGTCTTACTCTACAAGAAAGAAGGTTTGAGATTTTTCTAACAGAAGATTAGGAATTAGAAATCAGAATCTTGCCAGTTATTTGCTCTTCTACTTACATTCATAGCATGCAATGGAATATTCTGATAACAACAATTACAATTTCTATACATAAATTGAAAAAAAATATAATTCTATGCTGAATACCTGACGTTTCCCTTATGTCCATCTTCAGGAATACTCCATGCTGCTTTCAAACTTACTGGAAAATTTGAAGTTTGACTTTGGTCCTAATCTGCAAATGTTCTGTGTAAACATTTTGAGTCAACCTCAAAATTGAAAACCTGATGCACTTAATGTGTGATCGAAAGGCATTTGGGGACTTTTCAGCCCTTGTTGATCTCTTTTGTACTTTGAAAAGTACTGAAACTTTTAAGGTAATTATATATGATTCACAATATCTGCAAAGGTAAGAACCTTTTAGTAAGCAGATACTATATTTAGACAAGCCTAGAATGCAGTTGTGATGATTAAAGGAGTTTGAGAAAGTACATTGCAGCATTTCAGACAGAAATATGTAGTTTTATGAAAAATATTGTCAGCTTTGTTGTGCCACTGGGCTTTAAAATATATCATTGCATGTTACTATGTAAAACACAGTAATTAGAATCTAGGCTTTGACAGAAGGTTTTTTAGTAAGCTTTAATTGTCCTTGTTTGTCATTGTTCACTTTATCATTGTTTAACTAAGGGTCCCTTACATAAGCATAAAAGCTTTTTTGTCTTATTATCACCAGAAAGTTGTCTAACTTGTTGTTTCTTACATTTACAAAGTGCACTGCCCTGTAGAGCATCTTAAATGTGTTTGTTTAATGCAACCAGAACAGGGCAGCATGAGTCATTAATTATTAAAATGAGTAGTTTAGCTAATTAACTATTAGAAGGATCAATGGTGTGGTCCTTGATCTAGGAAAAGGAAATTTAATTTAGTATAATTTAATGAAAGATGAAACTTAAGTATGAAAATATGCAAACCCATAAGCTTGTTTTCTCAATATTCAGTTCTCTTGTTTGTTCACTCACACATTTAGTTTCTTTCTTATGTTTGTGATTTGCTTGGATTTTTGTTTCTTTCATTTTACAGTCTTTTACATTGAAGTAATTTGTCTGAACTGTGGATTCAGGGTTAACAATGATTTCACAAATGAAACGACTTCTCTATATAAAATACTTTTGTTACTGTTACCCATAGCTAGTAATCAAAGTATATATAGTAGTATCTGTCACACTGTGTTCTACTAAGGCAGACCCTACTAGGGTCTCAAATTCATGTACTTGAATTGTACTGAAGGCACTGTACTGAGTTGTGATAAATCCAGTATATTTTAAAAGTTTGAGATAGGTATGAAAGATTTATTCAACTTTATTAAAGCAGTAGGACAAATGAGAAAAAAATACTAATTTCTCTTAATATATACTATTGGGCTAAATTAATCTTGTGAGCATTACTCACAAGAGCTGTCATGTTCTGGCCATTATAAAAAAAATCATTTCTTACAAATCCTCTGTGTATTTTCAGTTCATGTTTTAAACATCTGANCATAGCATGCAATGGAATATTCTGATAACAACAATTACAATTTCTATACATAAATTGAAAAAAAATATAATTCTATGCTGAATACCTGACGTTTCCCTTATGTCCATCTTCAGGAATACTCCATGCTGCTTTCAAACTTACTGGAAAATTTGAAGTTTGACTTTGGTCCTAATCTGCAAATGTTCTGTGTAAACATTTTGAGTCAACCTCAAAATTGAAAACCTGATGCACTTAATGTGTGATCGAAAGGCATTTGGGGACTTTTCAGCCCTTGTTGATCTCTTTTGTACTTTGAAAAGTACTGAAACTTTTAAGGTAATTATATATGATTCACAATATCTGCAAAGGTAAGAACCTTTTAGTAAGCAGATACTATATTTAGACAAGCCTAGAATGCAGTTGTGATGATTAAAGGAGTTTGAGAAAGTACATTGCAGCATTTCAGACAGAAATATGTAGTTTTATGAAAAATATTGTCAGCTTTGTTGTGCCACTGGGCTTTAAAATATATCATTGCATGTTACTATGTAAAACACAGTAATTAGAATCTAGGCTTTGACAGAAGGTTTTTTAGTAAGCTTTAATTGTCCTTGTTTGTCATTGTTCACTTTATCATTGTTTAACTAAGGGTCCCTTACATAAGCATAAAAGCTTTTTTGTCTTATTATCACCAGAAAGTTGTCTAACTTGTTGTTTCTTACATTTACAAAGTGCACTGCCCTGTAGAGCATCTTAAATGTGTTTGTTTAATGCAACCAGAACAGGGCAGCATGAGTCATTAATTATTAAAATGAGTAGTTTAGCTAATTAACTATTAGAAGGATCAATGGTGTGGTCCTTGATCTAGGAAAAGGAAATTTAATTTAGTATAATTTAATGAAAGATGAAACTTAAGTATGAAAATATGCAAACCCATAAGCTTGTTTTCTCAATATTCAGTTCTCTTGTTTGTTCACTCACACATTTAGTTTCTTTCTTATGTTTGTGATTTGCTTGGATTTTTGTTTCTTTCATTTTACAGTCTTTTACATTGAAGTAATTTGTCTGAACTGTGGATTCAGGGTTAACAATGATTTCACAAATGAAACGACTTCTCTATATAAAATACTTTTGTTACTGTTACCCATAGCTAGTAATCAAAGTATATATAGTAGTATCTGTCACACTGTGTTCTACTAAGGCAGACCCTACTAGGGTCTCAAATTCATGTACTTGAATTGTACTGAAGGCACTGTACTGAGTTGTGATAAATCCAGTATATTTTAAAAGTTTGAGATAGGTATGAAAGATTTATTCAACTTTATTAAAGCAGTAGGACAAATGAGAAAAAAATACTAATTTCTCTTAATATATACTATTGGGCTAAATTAATCTTGTGAGCATTACTCACAAGAGCTGTCATGTTCTGGCCATTATAAAAAAAATCATTTCTTACAAATCCTCTGTGTATTTTCAGTTCATGTTTTAAACATCTGAATTTCATATGCCCTGACTGTTTGTCCAGTGTGACATATGACCAACTGATGATGCTGGTTAAAAGCTTACTTCATAACGTTTGCCAGTTAATGACTACAGCAAGAGGAATCTATAGATTTCCTCATTTCAGTGTTTCTTTTGGCAGGAATGGGAGGAATTTGGATTATTCTTTCACATTTTCCATGAGGATATCATCATGATCTTCAAGTTGTTATTATTAATATTTCCAAATAACTATAAAAAGAACTTAAGCATAGTTTTAAGTAAAAAATTTAAACTACTTATGTTGAGCTATACTCCTATCTATTTACTTATTCCCCATTATTTTGTCAGTTAACAGCTTGAACTTATAGATGTATTTGCAGGTGAGTGATGGTTCAGTAACATGTTTTTGCAAGGCAGTTAGTTACCATATTTCGCACAAGAAGTTTATGTAATAGGGTTGTAAATGTGTAAAAGATGGAAAAATCCCAAACCTAAGAAAGCACCAATTTTTCACCTCAAGCTTTTAGAGAAGAGGGAATAGGAAAATTAAGTCTGCTAATCTTTTCCTTCTGTATATGTGAAATGATCTGATCTCAATTTTGTGGTGCCAGTTTTGTTTTGTGATTGGTGAATAAATGCACTATAGTCATCAAATGCAAATCAACTAGTCAGAAATTAAATAAAATCCACAACTTAAGTTGCTTCTGAGGATTACTGCCTTACTACAACATAGAAAATAAATCTTTTCCAGGTATTTTATCTATGCTGTTTTTAAATAGTATCATGTTTTGTGATACCTGTACTTCTTAACCTATTTAAAGCAGTGTTGTGTTTTCTGTGCTACCAAAGTTGGTGTTACTAGATCTCTCTGATTTCCAGTTTTATAAAGAAATATCTTAAAAGTTGTAGAGATCAATATAACATCTGGCAACTTCTGTGCATTTGAAAACACAAACAGAATGTATTTGGTGACCTGCCTGTGAATGTAGCAGAACACCATCTGCAGTGTGCAAAATTATTTGATCTTTCATCCATAGCAACAAGCTACATCAGACACATGGATTCTTTACAGCCCTCAAAATGAAGAAAGGGGAAGTATTTGAAGGTTTATTTTAAGCTTGGGAATTTACTGAATTGAGATATGGAGTAATCTTTGTTTGTAAATTTCAATACATACTGCTTTGGTTTGCTATTTTCTCTGATTACCTAATAAACCAGATGTAAGCATGGGGATCTATTTTTTTTTTCTTTTACAATTTTTTTAGATTGTTATTTTACTACTATAACTATTTTATTATATTGGAGGAATTTAAGTACTGATAAGCAGATGCAATGAATGGTCACTCTTGGACTGTAACTCTGTTTATCCAGCCCACAGTAACACAAACATAAAAGGAAAGATGCATTATAACTCTTGTACCTTGCTGAAAATTCCCGATGGTTACACATTTTCCACTGATGAAGTGTAAGTTCTACAGTCTGCAATGAGGAATAAGTAACCGACACAACAGAAATCACGATTCTGAATTCTGAAACTCAACTGAGTTTCAGAATTAATCAAAGGCAAATTTATGGGAAAAAAAAATATAACCTGATACTGCAGAGACAAACATGTCTTGTGTACAAGTTCTTAGATGGGGGTTGTTTAGATCTGCTCCAGTGCCTTCGCTCTTGAAAACACAGAGCTAAAGGACTGGATGGTAGAGATGACTCCTGATGAATGAGAAAGTGTTAAAGAATACTATAGCATTTTTGCTACTTGTGTTAAATGAATAATCAATATCATTAAACTTAGGAGATCTCCATGAGACTCATTCCTCACCACATTTCAAAAAGCTCATGCTAAAAACAATGCAGAAGGATATAATGAGAATCTGCTGCATACCATTCAAATAGTTTACTTGGATCATATTCAATTACAG
This sequence comes from Steatornis caripensis, assembly GCA_013398225.1. NCBI lineage: Eukaryota > Metazoa > Chordata > Aves > Caprimulgiformes > Steatornithidae > Steatornis > Steatornis caripensis. The sequence goes on from VZSC01010645.1 coordinate 58,338, forward strand.
CAAAGGTCAAATAAGCCAAACAAAATATGTAATTTTCAAATTTTGAAAATTTTGTAATTTTATAAAAACACTATTATTTCAATTTTCAGTCCGAAATTACTTGCTGATAGATATACTTGAAAACCTAACACCTGGGTCTATCTGCAAAATAGACCATGAAGCAGGAAAAAAAAAAGTTGCCTAACCAGCGGACTAGATGATGAAAATTGAATTTCTGGAATTTTTTTTATATTGTCTGCAATTAAGTTATACGAATATATATACTCATAGCACTGACATTAATACTTATGAAATTAGAAAGTGGACAGCCCTAATAGTTCAAAAGACTGGATAAACTAGTCATGAGGTAGGGAAATCCGGTGCACAGAATGATAATTTGTCAATATAATATTGGGATGGGTTTTATGTAGCTGGAAAGACAGAGATAAAAAGCAGCCTGAAGCAGAACACAAGAAAAAAAGAGAAAAGAAGAGCTTGACAGGCAAGTATGATATTACATATTTTCTTACTCTTGATACTGTGCAATAAATTATATCATATTTGTTGCTACAAAGTGAAATGAAGGCTGATGCATTTTCCCACTCTCATTGTTTTTCTATATTAGGCCAACAAATTCATGCTTTGATACCAGTTTCATTCCATTAACAGTGTATATTTCTCCACAATATCTGATCTAACAGGAAATTCTCTTTAGCACCCTCTCAACATCTCAAAAAGCATCTTGTTTACAATGACATTTCTTTGAAAAGTTTGCATAGCTGAGACAAGTAATATTTGCGTCTGGTTAGAATCTCTGAGTGAATTTTCACACAGTGTGACTGCTATGTAGGTGTTTTTAAAAACCGTGAAACCATCTTGTACCGACTCTATTGCTTGACATTTTTTTCTTAGCTTGTCTCTAAATAGACTGTATCACATACGGACAGTTTGATTTATGTTACCTGATATCATATATCTCATTACTTCCTGGTTTAGACTTTTAAATGAGCCTTAGCATCAGATGCATGCTTTACCAAGTAAGAAAAAGCATTCCTTTTTGACACTTGAAACTCCAGTTACTGAAGTGCCACATATTAATGGCAGCACATCAAAATGCCTTGTGAAATGTTATACTATTTTGCTAGGATGCTCTTTTTCACTGAAGTTTTCATGAATCTCTGTATAATATTTGCCATGCTACCTGTATTTACACATGGATCTAGGTAATGATTTTCAAAGCCCTTTCTCCAATCTGAAAAGAAACTTGGGCCATCTGGGAAAGACTCTACTAGTATTACCCTGAAGGGAGTCCCTTGCACAGCATAATTCCCTTTCTTCTTTTCAAATGATTTACCTTTTGATGTTGTCAGTATTCTTACTTGGGGGACTTTGCCTTTCATGTTGTAGTTTTATATAATAAAGTCTGAGAATTTGTTAAGAAATGTATTTTGTAGCAGTTTCCTGTCATATTTTTAATAGACTAGGAAGCTGGTGTCTTCTCTGTGTCCGTCTCTCCTTGACCTATCTGAAGCTTGTATATCACATGCAGATATTTACTGAAACAGCTAATGAAGTCTTTTGAGTTTGAATTTACATAAAGATTATCTCCATGATTTAAACCCAAACCAAACCGAAACAAACTACAAAAAACCCCTCCTAATAAAAAGGTAGCTGCTCCAGTGTACTGGCTTTGGCAGCGACAGAGCTAATTTTCTTCATAGTAGCTAGTACGGTGCTAAGTTTTGGATTTGAAACCAAAACCGTGTTGACAACAGATCAGTGTTCTAGCTATTGCTGAGTAGTGCTTGTACAGCGAGTAGGCTGGGGTTGCACAAGAAGCTGGGAGAGGACACAGCTGGGACAGCTGACCCCAACTGACCAAAGGTGTATTCCACACCGTACAATGTTTGTGCTTAGCAATAAAAGCTGCAGGATGGGAGGCAGAAGGAGGAAGGGAGATTTCTTTGGAGTTAAGGTGTCTGTCTTCCCAAGTAACAGTTACGTGTGACGTGGCTCTGCTTTCATGGGGATGGCTAAACATGTGCCTTCTGATGGGAGTTAGTGAACGTATTCCTGATTTTGCTTTGCTTGCACACACAGCTTTTGCTTTACTGATTAAACTGTCTTTATCCCAACCCACAAATTTTCACACTTCTACCCTTCTGATTCTTCACCCCATCCCACTGGGGCAGGCAAGCCAGGCTGCACACTTTCACCAGCTACCTTTAGCTGGCTCTGGTGTTTGATAGAACTCTCCTCCAGTAGATTCAAATTGCTAATGCAACACAAAGATGCCATCCCTTGTTCTGCTCCACCACCCTGTTTTGTTTGTTTGTAAGGATAGTTTTCTACTGTTTGATACATGATACCAACAAGTGTCACAGCTCCTGCAAGCGAGTATGAAATGGTGGTGTCCTTCATGCTTACCCTGATCTGGTGGCAATGAGCTCTTGGATTAGCACTAGTTTACTTTAGGAAAGAGGGAAATGTATAAGTAAAGTAAATGACACCTCTTACGGTCTCCACATAATTAATTTTATCTCTTTATTTCAGTATCTCTGCTTCAGTCTCAGAAAGGAAGATCTCCAGAGGTCCTTTCCAACCCCTATCATTCTGTGATTCTGTAAAGTGGAGCGATGTTGCCATATATGCAGTTACCGGGATTGCACCCCAAATCGTTTAACCTATCTGTGTGATTGCATATGTGTATGTAATTCAAGGCTTAAAATATTTCAGTAATAATAGTGTAATTAAGATAATAATGACTTGTTTTATGTGTAACAGAAATTATAGTCTTAACTACGGATTTATTTGAAAAGCAAACTCTGAAAAACTCCTATACTTTGCTGTGAATCTTCAATTATGTTTAGTGCTGCTTTTAATACATCAAAGAATTTATTTTGTTATGTGGGGGGAGTATAGATTTCTTAGTTGTTCTCAGAGGGAGCTGCCTTTGGAAAACTATAAACTGCAAGTCACTGAATATATTTCTGATCTGTATCTTTATTTTGAATTTTTCAGGGTCAGTCCGTGTGTCTTGGAATTGATTTTTTAAACTTAGATTCTCAGAGCTATCTTAGTTTAAAAGCTAGAGACAAAATAATTGGGATTTCTGGGACTCAGTGCAGAAGCAAAGATGAAGTGCTTACAGAGCTGGGAAATTATAAAAACCTGACGATTCTCAGTCTTTCATAGGATACTCCTAAAATAAGACCACCTGCTATCTAGGACTGCCTGATATGCACACAAAACAGATCTTAGTCTTTTTCCCAAGCTGTTTTCTTTATGTCTCCAGGAAGATGCTGCATCTGTCAGTCTTCTACCTGCAACATTTTTCTAGCAATGAGTGTTGTCTTTCTTGTAAATAAATGAGCAGATCTCACCTTACTCATTCTTTCAGCACACTCAAAAAGAAGCTTCTCTACTATATTTTATTATAAATTATTTTATAAGAAGAGTCTTATTTGCAAGGGAGGCTGAGTCATAACCACATCTCTTGCCCATTCTTAGAAGAGGCTTTTGTGTAGCCTGAGGGGGACAGAGTTTCAGCCAGGCTGCTACAACAGCCTAGATCTGATGGAACGATGCTGAAACGGAAGTGATACAGACAGATACTCCTTTAAATTGCTTGAATTGCTAGATCTGGTCTATATGGCATTGTGCATGTGCAGGATTATAGGCATGGCTATGGGATTTCCAGACATTCACAATTCATCACATCATTGTTTATATGGAATTACCATTTGCCACCTGCATAGTCTTTAAATCATAACTTTAAAACAGAGGAGATAGCTTATTATGGAAGAGACCCTGTAGAAAAGTTTGAGCTGTTTACTGGCTGAGTGAATATTGGTCTGTCTAAATCTTGAAGCACTGCAAAAAGTTGTATTTGGGATTTTTTTGCGGACTGTTCCATTCCTCCTGACAGTTGCGACTTTCTACTGCCTTAAATATATTTACAGGAAATGTAGATAGGATAAGCAAAATATCCATACCAAAGGAACAACATGAAATCATGTATGGTAATTCCATACACTTTGTAGATGAATTATAAGAACAGTTTGGTGCACTAAACCTACAGCATTTTGCAGTGTAAGCAGGTGATTCTTTTATTTCAAGTTAGCTTAAAGAACTACAGAAGATAAAGACCACAGACAAGTATTTATAATTTCAAGAAAGTTAACATAATTGTAGTAGTTCCTCACACTATTAGAAAGATTCGTATCTGCTAGCTTTTAGCAATGAGCCTTACTATATTTTCTGCTTTGCCGTGTTTTGCCTCTTGTAAACTTCAAGAATGTATGGTAATAAATGAATAGTATTGTATTTTCTTCTCACATATGTAACAACTGACTGCAAAACAGGTGGCTGTGGTTGGGATGGATTAACCGAATGGACAGAGAAATTCAGGTAACAGTGTTGATTGTAGTTGCTTTAGAATTTACGTATTTTGATTTCCCTGGATTGGCTATAACTTTCAGTCCGTTAAAGTTGACTGTTCATAAAACCTTTGGCTCTGAAATGCAGATGAAAGCAGAAACTTTTTTCAAAGTGGAATCTGTGAGTTAGGGAATCTTAGATATTTCTTGTAGTACCACCCAAATTAAAGGCAACTCTACGTTTGAGTTGTCTACTCCCGGGGAAAAGCTGTCTTAAAATAAATGAGCTCCTTTTCTTTTGGACTGATTTTTGTCATTTTTCTGGGTCCCTCTCTCCAACTGTGCATGCAAGGGCGGTGAAAATAACAACAGACCAGAGAGAATATTAATGAGAAATGGAAATGAAAGTAAAAATTTATTCCTATTTACTAAATATCAGCACGTAGAAACAAATGTTCTGCTTCCTTATGTGAAAATGAGAATTAACTTTCTGTGATAGAGCCAGGTTAAGTTACTGTAACCTTTTGGTTTTTTACTGAAGTGTTTCAAAATCCTTCTAAAGGTCTAACCTAACCTTCAGCAACAAAAACATGACAAGAAAATGTCTGGATTATAAATATGTTTCAAAAAGGATGTCAACTAAATCTTAGCTGACATGGGCATATGTCTACTACTCCAGCGACCACAAGTTAATTATTAAAGTTTTATAAGCACATTCATTTACTTATACAACAGTACATCTTGTTGCTGTATTTGCCAGAAAACAAAGTGAAATTTATGGTGAACAAAGTAGTCTTATAGCCTGACAGCATTTTTACTCACTAAACTTACTGAAATATGCACAGGCCTTATGTCCTAGTGAAGAGACTGAAATTGCTTGCAAAAAGAAAAAAAAGAAAAAAAGCAATATGTTCTGGTTCTTCTCTTTTGTTAAAAAATTTGGGTTAAGTCATTTGTGAAGGAGCCATCACATCTCCTTTAACTGCTGCCACTGGTTACATGAAGAGGAGGAGAGTCTTTACACTGTGTTCAGACAGGGGTTGGCAAAACTCCCAGCAATTCCTCTTTATGCTGGAGCAGGAATGTTTATAAAAGCATATTAAATGAAAACCTTTCTCAAAAGTGCATTCTGCAATATAGTGCTGCTATCAGAGAACAGCATGTTGCATGGATGAATCTTCCTCACTGGTTGAACTCTGTTTCTGGGGTTGCCATTTTAATACTTACCAGTTTTGTGTTAGTTGGAAGAAGAGCTCAAACTCAAAAGCAAAGGCAAAAAGAAATATTCACAAAATGCAAACGTAGTCTATGCTTTTCATACTATATATTTTCAATTTCTTTCACACTATATTTAGTATCTAAATTAATTTTTTATACACAGTATTGTCCTTCATATGTGTTTTACATGTTTGAATGTATTAATTTCTTTTCATAGAGGATAGAAATATGTAAGAAATAAAAAGTTACAACTACCCATGGATGTACAAGCCATTCGACACAGACCCTGAGTTTTTTCTGGTGTTTGAATAGAATTTCCGATTTGTGCCCATTGCATCTTGTCCTGTCACTGAGCACCACAGAAAAGTGTCTCACTCCAACTTCTTTACTCCCCTCCACCAGATGTTTATACACATTGATAGGATTTTGCCCATGCTCTTCTTCTGGAGGATGGTCTCCCACCCATTTGTTGCACTCAAATTTCTCTTTTGCACAAGGAGTGCAGCACATCTTATATGTAAGTCAAGCATTTATTATTAGTACAGGTCACATTTTAATAGTCTAATCAAAACATTTTTATTAGTCCAGTTGCAGCATTGCTAGGCCTGTAAATTCTAAGGAAATGCAGTTAAAATTAATATACACAAACTTCTGAGTATCCACCTCTTTCTTTTATGTTTGCCTTCCTTCCACTGCCCAAGTCCTAAGATTGACGGCTTTGGGCTGGCAGTGGGCAATGGTGTGGCAAATCAGCAGCGTCTCAGGTTCTTTGCAGAAGTATGGTGTTGATGGTTTCTTTATCCACACGTGAGAACCCACTTGAAGTTGTTTCTACACATTGCTAACACAGTCTCCACCTTACTCTTCCTTCCTTGCTTCACAGCCCCATGGTGCATGCACATTTGCTGTCTATGGTGTGTATTACATACTGTTCTTTGTTCTCTTAGTTATCTCCAACACTGTTTTTACTCATCTCCCCGGGCTGCATTTCTTTGATAACCAGCAACTGACCGCTGGTGAGTAGCATTGGTGAGTTTATAGCCCTGATGCCTCTGGTAGCCTCCTGTGACTGTATATTCAAGGCTCCTGCTATAATCATGCGTCTGTACTCACCTACGTTGTGCTTTATGCTACAGTCAGGGGTAGTTCATTCTACCTATAATAACTAGTTGCTATTACTAACCATCTTCTAGAAATCCTATATATAACAGTACGCGTTGTGCCACATACATCTACAAAGCCGAAGAGAAGCTAAAACAAATTTGGCAATACTCACCAGTATGTTAGCTGCTGCTACAAGCCAAATCACAACTCCGAGCAGGCCAAGACAAGCCTGAAGTCTGACACATCCTGACAGCTGTGTTGTTACCTCAACAGCAAGCCTGTGGCCAGGTGCAACCAATATTTACTGCGCTACAAGGAATCCAACGCTTTCAGAAAATATTTTCTGAAACATATATAACTGTAAAAGAGGGAAATATAAAATGTTTTGCTATTTTTCTTACTTTCTGTGAGCTTGTCTTAGAGTTTCATTAATAAACCCAGTTCTCACTTAATAACAAGGTTTGTAATGAAGTGGAACAAAGCCTTTCACAGCAGAAAGTGATATCAGCTATTGCTTGTCTTTTGACCTTAGCAGAAACCTGATTGAAATGTTGTGGATATCTCAGTGATGACTTCATTTGTGTTGCTGTCTTCCTTTCTTCAGGCATGCTCTCTTTATTAAACCAGGCCCTTATTTAAACTTGCAAAATACAAGCTGAACACTTATTTCTGCAGCTATGCTGCATCATTCTTCATTTTCCTCTATACTGATTGAATTTCTTAAGTGGCAATTCCTTGTGTCTATCCACGTTATGTTCTTACCTTTTTAGTTGTCCTTCTGTGGTTTTGCAGATTATCTGTTTCTACAGCTGCAGTAAGCACTGCAAATGCCAAGTTAATAAATAAATACAGTATTTTTTTGTTCTAAAAGCTATAAAGCTTAGAAGAAGTCCTTTGCAATTCATAGTGTTATGAGTTGTTTTCCCTTTTGATTGTGTCTTAACATATTCTAAACAAATAAGGGAGTTGGGAATTAAATAAAACTGGTTTAGAAAATCAAGCAAGAAAACCTTCCTACAGCAAGGATTTCTTTAGTTTCTTGGGATTTTTTTTCAGGGCCAGTGAAGTTTCTTTGGAACCTGAAGACAGGAGATTTTACGCGATGAGAGAAGTAAGGGAGCACTGACCTCCAATATCAGAATATGTTGTGGTGTGCAGTTTACTTGATAAAATGAAGCTAAGGTAAACTGCACCCACTGAAGAGGACTAAGTAAAGAGGAAAATCAATCCATCATTCTGCCTATGAAATTGTGCCATAGAATCAACATTCTGAAAACATATGAAACACAAAGGAGCATTAACTTCTAAATGGGCCCCTGGACATTTCAATTTACCATTGATCTTTATTAAATTAATAATGTACATAGTAAAAGCAATGATAAGCAATATCTCATGCCTTTAAAAGGCTCAGTGTAAGAGAGAAAATTAGCTAGTGGTAAAGGTAGGAGGTAGGCACTTGGATTCAGGCTTTGTCGAAATAAATCAGAAATTGGTTAGTGTGTTTTTAGCCTCTGGTTTTTTCTACAGAGTAACCAAATGACTATCATATCTATCACTGATCACCTCCTTAATTTTCTCTAACGCATTCTGTCTCATGAAAGCACACTGTTAAAGTGCTATGCTGAAGAAAATTGATGTATTCAAATGCACGGTACTATTACAAAAGCTTTGGCTATAGCAATCATTCTGGTTAGGGGTTTTTTGACCATTATATTAGCTATTTAACATAACTTTTGGAATTGTTTGGCTTTTTTACCTTTCTTTTTTTTAGTTTAAATCACAGGATACCCATGTAAGCGGCATTTAAAGGTTCAGAGGACTCAGCCTTTATGTTTCCTACCATGGAACCCAGTTGTCAAGATTGCTTTTGTTTCAAGTTGGTTTTTTTTCATTGTTTGTATTAAAGAGACAAATTAATCATTAAGCATAACTATGAACAGAGGTAATATTGTGTACGTAGATAGCATTTTTTGATCTCTCTTCTGTACCTCAAACTTGTTACTTGTCTTTTCCTTCAATTACTTCATAGCTTATATCTCTCATTTGTGTCTGCTTAGAATTACTTATTTTTCATTTCCTCTTTGTGAAAAGGCATTTTTTCCCTAAATTTTGATATAGGAGAAGGATTGTCTCCTATTATCTACTTCCTCATCTTCCTGAAAAAGCAGGGCTGTTTTTCTCTTGTTATATCAGGATGAAATTTAATTTCTCTTGCTTTCTACTAGTTCTGGTGATAAATTTTTGTTTAATTCTGCAGACTTTGGGCAATATTTTGAGTATGAAATATTTTAGGCAAATGAAGCAATTCTCTGGAATAGTCAATATGGTTCTCTGAGAAAGCCGTATCTCTACATAAGTGTGCAAATAATTTTTTTTAAATAGCATAGGCTGTTTTCACTCCATCTATACCAAAAATACTATTTATACTATTTCCATATCTGACATCAGAGAAAATTTCTGTGAATAAGATTTTCTTCTCTGGATCTCAGACACTGTGTGGACCTTCTGTTTATATAGCAGCAACTAATCTACATTGAAACGGTTTTAAAGATGTAGGGAATAAATGGGGGAATAACAGCTGTATGGGAATTAGTTGCCTAGGAGTAGAAAAGTGAACACAGTTACTAATTGTAAGGCATATCTTACTTGTATATTTAATGTCCTATTAAATATAGAAAAACTCAATCAATTACTTTACATTGCTTATGTTATAATAGCATTTATCTCGTGTTTACAAGTAGCAAATAATTATTTTATGTGTAAGAGGGTATAAGTTTTCCATCTTTCTTAAGACAGAAAGATCACAGGGAACAGAAAACAGAGTGGAATCTCTCTTGTCCTCCCTTTTGCATGGAAATATAGAAATAAATGAAGAAAATTTTGCTGAGGTAGTAAATTTCAATCCTGAATACATGCTACACTATGCACTGTATTTGTGGTATATGGAAGTGATCATTTGAGAAGACATTGGGTTTACTGACAATTACATTAGGGAAAAATATGTGGGGTCTCAAAAAAAAAAAAATATGACTTTCATGCAAACTTTCATGTCCCAGCTATACACAACATTTTTCCTAACACAAATTTAACGCTAGAAACACATGCTGATGTCTGTCACTATTTGAATAAATTTATGTTATTTTGGAATGTTATTTTAATGCCCATTATTGCACTTATTTCTGAGGAAAAAAAGTCAGTTTTGACTGTGGGAGATACTAGAATTATATCTCTATGTCCTTATTAGACTGTAATTTAGAGGAGCAGAGAATGGAAAAGGGAAGAAGAGGAGTCTTAACAATCAAGAACAGTAAGGATTTGATATTCTCTAACTATACGTAGGTATTTACAAGAAATATTTCGGCCAAGCAGAACAAAAATGATTTCTGTCCTGAACTCTTAAGGAGAAGAAACGAAGTTCCCTGCCATGTGATGGGGCTGAGCAGAGTTCATCTGGAATAGACACAGCCCCATCAGCTGACCTCCCGCACAGGCCATGAAGTTTCTAAATAAGAAAGTTAGTTTAGGAAGAAACAGCCCATGAAGGAGGATACGGTTGTGGGACTCTGGAAGAAAAATGACACACAAAAAAGTGTCAGAAGTATATGATATTGTAGCCAGTAAATTGCTCTGGCCTACATAAAAAAATGTAGTTTAGTAGTGGGTGAAACTACTGAGGCGGGGTGCTGGATCCACTTCTGGGACAGAGGTTAGTCCCTATACCGAACTAGTGTGCTGTGGAAGTCAACCAAAATGCTTCAGTTTACTGAAACCAACAGAAATTTATAAACAAACTGAATGACACTGGCAGACTCAAATACAACACCCAGTCCTGTGTCTAGCTAAAGACGGTTTTGTTAGGTCAGAAACTGTGACTTTTCAAGACAGGATGAGTGCATACAATGATTAAATCAAGTGTTTTGGAGGAATTTTATATAGTAACTTGTGCAGCATTTCAGATTTAATACCCTTGAAGTCTAAATGAAGTAATCCAAAACATATGTATAGATATTTTATATACTTTTCTTGGAAGCAGCATCGTTCCATTAAGTAGTGCAGGGAAGTGTAAGGAAAAGTTGTCCTATTTCACTAGGCTATAAAACTGATCACTGTGTGATTGTTCAGAATAGAAACCCCCAGCTTTGTAGGAACAATGCTGTTGTATTTTGCAGAATTTGGAAAAGTACAAGACCCTTAGAAAGAAGGATCCGTTTAAGAAAATCCTGCAAGACATGGAATTACAATAGGAATTTTAAAAACGTATTTTTTGTGACTATAGTGATTTTTCTGAATATTTTATAAAATGTTAAATATTTAAAGAGGATTGCAAGGGGTGGATTTTGGGGTTTGGTTGGTTGGTTTTGTATCATATTACAAACACTTTGGATGTGGCTTTTGTTTTGTAGTGGAACTGAAAATCAGGGTCTTTATGGTTTTGGCAGTGATAAAGAACCTGAAACTTAAGGGCACGTCAAATTTAATCCAAGATGTTAATTCTGTAACAACTTCTTAGGCACCACTAGATCCTTACAATTAAAATGCATTTGTACACTGCTACAAACTGAAAAGGATAATAAGTATTATGAAAAATTTATCTACTTTTGCTGGTTTGTACTATATGCCTGTGAGATGCGCAACCTTTTCTTCACTTCATGAAGTCTTACAGGTTATTTCTCTACTCTTAAATAAAGACAGTCAAATATTGCACAGAGACTGATGATGCCTTTCTCAGTTGTTACCTGATTTATAGTGCACTTCCCGCTCAACTGTCATGAAGGTGATTTTCTCTTTCAAACATTTTATGCTTCCTAAAATGTTATTCAGATTACCTTGACATTTGCTGCATTTTGATACAGAATTTGTGACGGAAGACTGTTATTAACTGACTAAGGAATTATTAAGGTATGCAATGGTTGGCTTCTCTGTCCTCTTTAGGAGCAAAGTACGAGCATACTTTTCTTTATTTAAGACTTGCATACTGTATTTCAATTCTACAATTCTAACACCTGTGGCTGGAATTGTAGCAGTATTCCAATTCTGAATAGCCTTCACCACAGTGTACTAGCTGAGCTAGGACATACTAGTACTGCTGGTTAGAGGAAGCAATTACAGAGACACAGACATACACGCACACGCACACACACATTCCCACTTGGATTGACTAGGAGCTATCTGAAAAGAGATTTCTACGAAGCAACGCTAGCGTGACCTGAATGAATCAAACTAATATGCTGTAAATCTCACCTGTCGGCAAGATGATGTAGGGTTAAAAAATAACTTGGGAGGGTGGCTGCTGTGGCCTTTTTATTATTGTTTTGGGCAGATTTAATTATTTAAAAAGCTATTTCAGAAGGTAATTAACTATTTTCAAAAAAGACTTCATGAACATAGTATAAAATAGATGCACTGAGAGAAGGGTGGTGGAGAGAGGTCTTTGGGAGAGAAATAAATGATGGTGAACATTGTTGTGTGGGAGAGGTCAAGTCAGGAAAACTAGGGGGATCTGCCGAGTGAGGAGGAGGATAGTTAGGTACATGAAATTAGGTCTGAGCAGGAGCATCCAGAGAATCCAGAAAAGTTTAAACACTGACCATCAAGTTGAATTGTCTTTATTTAACAATACACTTTGAAAGACCTTAGCCTGTGGCTTTGTAATGCACATTCTATATACTCTGTGAGTTTTCACAGAGAATCACACAGACCCTGTAATTGGAGAGAGAGACAGGGAATGTGCAGCATGAAACTGCGATAAGCCAAAATGTAGTCAAGGTTCAGCTTTTCACGATCCAAGAGGAAATTTAGAAGTCAACTCACTAAACATTATCAATCTAAAGGAAGTTTGTATCCAGCCCAGAACAGGATGCCTCTGGGTTTGCCTAGTCATAACAGCAGACTTTTACTTTCCTTATAAACTCTCCCATACCAATGCCTTTGCTGATCTTCATTGGAGGTGACAAGCATCAGTGTTACTTCAGGTCACTGTAGTTTAGATTTTGTGGATCTTTGAAAATCTGAGTCTCAACACAGGCAACAATGTTTTACGTAAGTTCATCCCTGATGAAATCAAAACTGAGTTAACCATATATGGACTGACTTTAAATGAATCAGAAGCATAAACTTTTGCAGAAAGACATAATTATTGTCAAAAAATGGATAGGAAATCCCACTTATAATCCTATTTGTATGCATTTTTATAGAGCTGAAGCATAACGAAACAGCAAATATACTGATGTGGACTTTTCAGCTAATTAATGGGTCAGTGGTTGTTCTATTATATAGATAGTTGATCATATTACTAAGACCAGCACTCCACAAAAAAAAAAAAAAGTAAATTGTTTAAATTACTGCTCAGTTTTCAAAGACTCAGGATGATGTTAGTGTCAATTCCAAAGAATCTGCTATGAACATTAACATGTATCTTATCTATTTTAAAAGTGAGACTATCACTAAATAGCTAAAATTACTGATGTGTTTTTATTTTCCAACAACTAATTTAAATACCTAATCCCTAAACACAGAGAGTTGAAGTAAGAAGGGAAGTCTTATTTGTAATATGGGAATTGAAAGAGAGTAAATCCATGCCTTCTGAATAAAGAAAAAAGCCTTTTAGAGATATAGAAAAAAAAACTTGTATTTTTGTACTTAGTTTTTACATTGTGTGTCTTGGTACTGAATGTAATCTATTTTTACATAGATGGGAGATTAATAAAATTGATATATATAAAAAACATATAAGGAATTAAATTACAATAAACTATGATTTCTCAAAGACATGGTGAAATCATCCCAGATGTCATATTTTGTCTGTCTTCTAATAACAATTTAAGTGCAAAATTTTTAAAAGTTGAATTACCATTATTCATATTGTCAAAGAAATAAAATTGGCCTATTTTCCTTCTCACAAGATACTACTCCTGAAAAATCAGATTAATTTTCTCAAATACCAAATCTAAACAAAGATGAGTTGAAAAGTTTATATGACTAGATCCAAAGGTACTGACTTTTCTGTTTTGAATATTAACAGAATTTGACAGATATAAGCCTGGTCATATAGGGTGGGCTCATACAGATGTAAGTTCTTTTGCATTGAACTCCTGCAAATTGCAGTGAATTCATGATGTTAGTAGTAACTATACGCTGAGATATCACGTGCAAATGTAATCAGAGTATGCTAAGCCACAAAATTTACTGTGTTTCTAGTGAGAAGTGGTAGGAAAAATATCTTCATGGCTATTATATTTGTCCAGATTTCAATTTGTTAATACTTTCAAGTGGCTGTGAGTTTGAATTTCTTACGAAGTTTACTTGGAAAGTTTGCTTCTCATCCAGTCCTCGTTTTGTGTGTTAAGTTATATTTTAATATTAAATCCTTGGAGGCTGTAGGTTACTGGAGACCTGATGACTCCATTTACTTTCTAGTGACTGCATACATGGATACTTCACTAGGATCCTAAACTCATGCAAGGTTGAGCTGAAGTATGCCTTCATTCTAAGGGCTCTCTATAATCTTCACGGCAGCATGCAAAGGAAGTATGTTCATTTATTTATCACATGAATATTTTTGCTACAGAGCAAACGCTAGGATAAGTACTACAATGAGAAAAATCATATCCACATCTTGGCCACTCAGTAGAGAGAGAAGTGCATAACATAAAATTTGAACAGGAATGATGACTTACAGGAGGCAGTTTCAGGAACATCTAAGCCCTTAGAGGTCCTGTGTAGGCTGAAGGAAGGAGCAGAAATCTTTCCCAAAGAGATGTGCTATGGAGAAATAGCCAGTAGTTCTAGGGAGGTTGTTGTCTGCTTAATCAAATAGCATACTTGATTGTGTGACTTTGTAGGTTGGTTTTTCTTTCCTCCAGCTTGCTTAATGCTTCCATAAACAGAGATGAAGTGAAAGTTGAAAGTCACCTATGTAGAGCGGAGGTGTTTCCATTAACTAATCAAGACTGATTTTTTTTTTTTTTGGTAATGATTTATATTTGGAGTAGTGTTTGATTTCCTGAAGTCATCTCTTTGGGGAGTGACGGACTGGGGGTGTAGACTAGACTATGTGCAAATATACTGTGATACAGAAACATTTATATTTGTCATAAGAAATCTGAAAACTTGAGGTTTCTCAAATTTTTGGCTTGGAGTATCTCCTCTTGAATAGTTCCATTTATTTACTTTGATCTTCAGGTTCAAAAAAATTGTCCAGGAAAAAGGCAAATTGTTATGATTGTGTCCTTGATGCTTTGCAAGGGTTCTGATAACTAGAACAAACTGGATTCAAACAGTTTCATGATACCAAAAATAGCTTACCTGTTTCAAAATCGAACTCTACAAAAAAAAAAAAAAATACTGTTAAAAATTCTTTACTTTCCATTCAGGAGTATATTTCATTGTTTTATATCTTTACTATTTTTGACAAAATTAATGACAATGTAGACCATTAAATGCTTTATCTTTAAGTACAAGTATTTCTTTTATCATTCAACTTGAGAGGCTTTTTGTGATTAAAGTTTCTCACATAGAAGTTATGGCTTAATAAAAAAAAATTGAGCTATTTCTAAAGTTATTTTTCTCTCTAGTGAAAGGGATTGGGTTACTGTACTGGGGAGCATGGTAGTTACACCAGATTTGAGAGAACTGTAGCTTGTTTGTTTGGGGAGTTTTATTTGTTTATAATTGGGTAAAGAAAAATTATACTAATATAAGTAAAAATGTTGCTATAATGAATGATGTAGAGCATGAAACATGCTAGCTTTCCAGAGAGCAACCTAAGGATGATTGTAGTGCAGGTTTTCACTTTTTGTAAATGTAGCCAATGGTGTGTCAACTCTGTTGATTGCCTTTGTTTCCAGTAGATTATACTTGAACTTAAAATATTTTAAAGGGTGCCATTGCTGTAGGTGGAACGAATTTTCATAGTTGAGTGGATACTACTGTAGAAGTTCAAAGACAGGCTACAAAGAATTCAGTTTTCAAATTGATGTGTCAATCCAATTTACATATATATATATACTGTACAGATGTTTGGTTTCCAGAGTATTATTTCCACTTTCTTTAGCCAATCAGTGCTTCAACTGAGAAAATCAGCTGCTCTCTGTTGCACAAGTGAGTCAGTCATTTTTTTCTCAAAGATACTATTTGCAGCTTTTGGCTCCCAACAGTGAGTCACTTCTTTCAGTTTTTCAAAGGCTTCGTTTTCAGCTTTCAGCTCTTTCAAGAAAATTCTCTGCAGAACTTCAAGAGACCATTAAACAGAGCTCGTACTTTCTTAAAATACTGTATTACTCCTGAGATCACAGTATATTAATAATTTTGTGTCACCAGATCTACTGAGAGGAGTTTTTTCTACTAATTGCAATGGGTAACTCTTACCAGCAAAGAAAATCTTTATAGAAAAGCAAGCGAAGAGGTATTGTTTTAATGAAGACTGGCAAATTCTCTTAAATAGTGTCTTTGAGCTTTAAAATCACATCACTATAAAATATCCTAACGTATTATGCTTGTATGTCTAAATTTGTTACTCGCTTTACTTAAGATGTTATTTTCTCAGGGATCGAAGTACGCATTCTGAATTGCAACCAGGACTCTTTCAGGCTTTACAAATGCTTATACTCAACCACAAAATCTCATATGCCAAGGACTCATGTTTTAAATATAGACAAGGAAGAATGCATCTTATTAGCACTTTGAATCTGAAACATGGTCAGCTAGTGTTTACTCTAGCTTCAGTATTGGAAAGGCTGAGTAATTTTGCCTTAATGACAGGCAAAACAGATTTAGACTCTAATTGCAGCCTGTATTAATTTCTTTCTGGTGACTACTATAAAAGATTATTAAATTCAAAATGCAAAGACTATTAAACTCAAAATGCTGAGAAGTACAGCAGTATAAAAAGTGCTAATTTATGAATCAATTATTTTGTCACAGAGTAGTTACATATTGGTGACATGAAAGTGTCATGGTGCTCTGTATTTTTAATGTAACATAACATCAAATTTTTGTTGGTTTGCAGAGAAAAACTTTTCTTCTGATGTTTCATGTGTACGAAGTTACTACGCCATAAGTCTGAGTAGCATAGATCAGATATCATGACAGGTAGTATAGAAACAGAGAATCCTTTTAAACTGAAGCTCTATAATAAGCAGTATCATTATTGGTCTATAATGATATTTTGTCCTAACTAGGCAATGTTAGACATGCAATACTTGAGACACAGAAAGTAGCATGATGCTCTGTTTGCGTTGTAGACAGAAATCTGACCAGCTAAATAGTCTGTCAATCAGCTTATGAATTAAAATGGACGGGTGCCATATTACTTAATACAGCTTCATACAATATTGCCTTACTCAGATAGGACACCACCATGACATAGAACTTGGTTCTGGTAAGATGAAGGCAGGAAGAAAGTCGGTATTATGGATAAATCACTATCATTTGGATGTTGCCCTGAAACATCTTAATCAAAATGACAGTTGAAATAATTTTATTTCTAGGAGTCTTTAATTTCATTCAGATTTCAGATTATACATGTTTAAAGATTAGCTTTTAAAATGCTATATTTTACCAAAAAAACCAAACGGTGTTTACTTTTGGAGCAGTATTCCTGAGGCAGTCTTGAACTGCTTCTAGTTGCTGTGACAGTTATACCTTTCTTGTTGGAAGCTTGCTGAATAGTTAATGTTAAAGTAATTAAATAACATTTCTTGAAATATGTGTTTGGAATGTGATGTAAGTAAATAAAATGCATAAAAACACAAAAAGCATTTATAGAAAGATTCTTTCTCCTTTTCTTATAATTAGGAGAGATGCAGTGTCTTGGAACAGTTTCTTCGTAAAACATTTTGAGAGCTGTGATTGATAGTTTTTAATGTATAATAGGTCTGCAGTACAATTGTCCTTTAAGGCTTTGCCTGTGGTTTTTTTGTCTTTCACTTTTTTACCTAAGAACATGATGTTGATTTTTTTATTTAACATAAGCCCTAAAAACTGGAGGTATACTGTATTTTCATGTGCATAGCCCGTGGGTTGTCTGGAGAAATAAGCAAGTGCACTGACTAATTCAGCAGACTGTGGTTAATACAAGGTGAAGTTTACTCCTGAATCCATTTTTCTCCAATAGCTTACGAGGTCTTTTAACTCTGTGTTCTCTGCCTCACTCCCAAAACCAAGGTGCTGCTCCCAAACTCTGGGGTTTCCTGTACTGGCAGCTACATTTGCACATACAAGAAAATGTATTGTTGCTATGTTGTTGTTGTATGAAAATACAGCCTGTAAATGTTTATAAAAACAGAAAGACTATCTTGTTAACAATTATGATAAAATTAAGACATGATGCTAAATTATTATAAAAACAATGAAGATTTGCAGTGTAGAATTTGCATAATATTTTTACAGACTACATTGTAGTCTTTTCATCTTTTGTTAGCTTACCTGGTTAAGATCAGAAAAATGCTTCCTAACATGTACCCTACAGTTGAAGTGGTCTTTCTAGAAAATATTTAAGGTTTTGAACAAAAGAATGTTCTTTTATTTGGAGTAAAAAATGTACGGTGGGGGACAATACAGACTAAGTGACAATATTCTCTAAAAAATATTTATCTTTTTATATTACACAGAGGGTTAAGGTTAAACAATAAAAGCCAAATGAGTAATTCCTGCATGTATTCAGTAAGCATTTACTAGCAAGAATGGGTTATGGAGTCAGAAGATTTGTTGTCAGGTCTCTCAGTACACCAGCCAGTCCTATGTTCAGAAGCAAGTCTGGAGAACACTTATCTCTGTTACCTGGGTGTAGACAGAGATAACATGTTCTATTCCACATCTCTGTATGTTTCAGATATTTCCTCTAATGCTTTAGCTAATGATGTCCCAAAGTGAATGGAAGCAAGTGACTATCAGTTGGAGATATTACTAGATGGAAAAAATAGTAACCACTGCCTTAATACCAGGTCTACAAAACATGCCAACAGATCTATGATAATTGCTTTCTCTGTTTTCAATCCCAGCCCTGTCAATAAACACAGCCTCGAGCAAATCATCTTCTGACCTCTTAACTGCCCTCTGATACAGAGTCTTGCTATCTGTTAGAATGAGAATTGAACTGATGATCAATACTCAATACTTGTGTTCAATACTCATTTTTCAAAAGTCTGTTACATTAATAACACTGAAGTCATTTGAAAACATAACATTGGTAATCTATTGCACTAGCTCTCTTTGAGATAATGGTATTCATGCCATGCTGATAGCCTAATGTTAATCCTTTACCACTAACCAACATAAAACATTATCAAACAATGATTCTGTTTGCCTGAGCACTGAGGAGCTTGAGTCCTCCTCAGGATACCTTGCAGGTTTGAGGGATGGGATTGTGCAGGGTTTTTCTTGTTGTTTGTGGTTTTTTACTGTAGGCAATCACTCCAGCATATGGACCAGTATAATTTACTTAATTACAGTAGTTACTAAAGAGTATAAAAAGTAAACTAATTTAGCAATCATCTCATTTGCTGACCTTCTGACAGAGTGCTGAGGGTGTCATCTACTTCATTGCTTTCATGTGGTTCAGATACTATTCACTAGTTATGCTGATTTTATCTCCAAATGATCTTGATGTTTATAATATAAGCAAGTTCTATAATGATGAAAGGAAACACGAAGAGATATGTGCTTTTCAGACATCTAAGTTGTATGCCTTTCATGAGTAAATTCAGTTGGAAGCTGAAAGATGTTTTCTTGGCAGTATGTATTACATTCTTACAGGTCCTTAAAATGAAGTGCTGGGAACGACAAAATGTGCATTTAAAGAAATAAATGGAATAGTTAATTTATCTTGCAGTTCTTTGTTAAATAAGATAGTCTATGCAAAAACTGTTGACTAATAATAGGCAAATTTCCTATGAACGTTATACAGATAAGAGATTAACATGCCAAGCAAGCAAGATATTTCACAAGAAATTTGCTTATTTTTTCTTTTTATTGTTTTAGCTGAAGCTACAGCATGCTAAAAATAATTTTCTTGTAACATGATGAAGTACTATGGATTATATATAAACAACATCTGTATGAGCATCTACATATTAGCCACATTCAGATATCCACTGAATGAAAGGCTAGTTTCAGTTTCACCATATACTGAACAGAAAATAGTCATTATTAAACTAGATTGTTTCCGATATGACTGTTGTGATTATACTTTCAATAAGCTGAACCGGTTTTCAGGCACAGAAAGGTAAAATGAAACCGAATATGGTGCATAACTGTGCAAGTGTTTACTCCTACAGGACTAGCTGGTCTCACTGCTCCCAGGAAACGGAGTAAGGCAAACCTTTTACTAGCGCGGCTGCATGTTTAGGTCGTGTAACCACTCACTTGTTTCATTGTGCTGCATGGAGATAAAAACCCCTCTTATTCCACTTCCATTAATAGGGAACTCTGGATGCATTGCATTTAGAATCTTGTAACTCCACACCTGACTTAGAAGTTTTATGAGTATAAAGTAAGTTTGGCAGAGATGTGTTTAATTACTTTTGAAATCCATTTTTAGATTCTGACAGTAGAAGGAAAATAAGGTTTTCCTTTGGTGTTTGCTACAAATATCCACAAAGTGACTAATATATTCTCATCTTCATAATAATATCTGCTAATCTATTTATTTATTCTTCTTGCAAAATTAGAATTTTTTTTATATTTTGAATTCTAGATACAATTTCAAAGTATTCCGTAGTCATAAATTTAAATAATTTTTTTTTAAAAGCTATTAGTCACATGAGTAAAGGGATAGATTTGGGGGTTTCTCTTGTTATTTTTATATTAACATATTATTAACATGATATATTAACAATGTATTGGTATTGTTATTTTCCTTAAACCTTTTAAAGTTTCATAAATGTTTCCACTAAGCCAAAACAGTACAGAGAATTGCCATTTACATAGACATCTTACTTTTTAAAAGGAAATGTTTAATATCAGCAAATATGTTGCAGGTTCTCCAAGGCAATATGCATTTCTAATGACTTGGATAAAGCTGGGTACTTATGCCTATGTGGTGCATCAGAGCATTTTACAAACCTTTGAAAATGGAGGAAAAGACATATCTTTGGAGATGAAAGAAAGCAGCAGTAGAGGAATGTGCATGTGTATATATACTGGTTTTAGAAAAAGCAGAATGACATCAAAAAAGTGTGCAAAGATAGCAGCTTTTTCTCCACATACTTAAAACATTTGTTGCTGAGTTGTGACATGAAAAAGCCAGAGGACGAAAAAAGAAGTGATATTAGAAGCAGTTTCAGGGCTTGATCTCTTTTTTTTTCTTGTTTCTCCCACCCTTGCTTCCTTTTTCTCTCTTTCTCCATGCCTCCAGTTTCAAGCTGTTTTAAAATTTGGTTTAGAATCCTTAGCTAATATTTAGAATTAAGAGCTCTTTCAGATATAAGGCATTCTGTGAAATTGTATAAACTAGTAGCCTTCTTGGTGTCTCACATTTTGTTTTGCGAAATACTAAAGTTACCTACCAGTTAACAGCTTTAGATTGGAGCACTGGATAATCATCAATGAGATGAAATTTTAAAAGAACAAATGCCAGATTCTGCACCTTGGATAGAGTAACATGGGCATAAGTATAACCCGGGAGAGGAGTGGCTGGTGAGCAGCCCTGCAGAAAGGGACCTGGGGGTGCTGGTCGACAGCAGGCTCAGTACCAGTCAGCAGCGCGCCCTGGCAGCCAAGAGGGCAAACCCCTTCCTGGGGAGCATCAAACACAGCACAGCCAGCCAGCCAAAAGGGGTGATCATCCCGCTGTATTCAGTGCTGGTGCGGTCTCACCTGGAGTGCTGTGTGCAGTTCTGGACCCACAATTTAAGAAGTCCTTGAATGCATCCAGAGGAGGGCAACAAAGCTGGTGATGGGCTGGAAGGCATGTCCTGTGAGGAGTAGCTGAGGTCTTTGGGCTTTTCTAGTTTGGAGAAAAGGGGGCTGAGGGGCAACCTCATTGTTCCTTACAGCTTCCTGGGGAGGGGAAGGGGAGAGGGAGGTGCTGATCTCTTCCTCCTGGGATCTAGGGATAGGACGCATGGGAATGTTTCAGAGCTGCATCAGGGGAAGTTTAGACTTGACATTAGGAGGTCTTAGTTGCACTACTGAAAAGACACATCCTAATTGGTGTCAATAGCAGAGGAACTGGTAGATTGTAGGCTATGAACTCACAAATGCCTCTTCCAAAGTATTTGAGAGATGACAGATAAAATTATCATAAAAGATGCAACATGTATGAAATCAAACATGCCCACATGAAAAGTCAAAGAGAAATAATTCTAATGTAAAAATAAAGCTTGTTTTAAACTGAAAAGAAGTCTAAATATTTTATCATTGTAATTTACTGAAGTATTGAAGTGTTACGTGGAATGCAAGTATGTCTTGAATTTCATTTCATATGATCTTCACAGATGACTGTATTTCTTTTGACATCAGTGCCTTCTGTCTGTCAGACATGATGTGGTAGGTAACCTAACAGAAACTCATTCATTATTATGTTGTATTGACAACCTCTCTTCTACAACACTTACAGAAGAGTAGAGCAAAGCTTGATATTTGTCTGTATTTGGTCTTTAGTCCATAGGGGTTACAGTTTTCTTACTTTAATGGAGGCAGATAGCACATAAAAGCTGCTTTTTCATTCACTGACTTGCTAGTTTCCTCCCAGCTCATGCCCAAAGCCTTTATAGAAAGTAAGTATTTTAAAAGTGTCCAACCTAAATTCTTGTGGATCTGTCTCATGGACTAGCTCTCAACAGGGTAAGAAAGGAAAAGGCTGGATAGATTGTAAGTATTCCTTTTGACATCCCATGACACATCTCTTTTATGAGTAGCTTTCATCATTCAAAGGCCCTTTCTTCTGGAAAAAAGTAAATGTTCACCCCTACTAAGCAACTGAAGCTGTGTTAAGCCATGCTAAATTTGGTTAGAAACTAGCTTCTGAATTTGATTTAGTTTGTGTATATGTTACTGCTGTCGCCCATAGTTTCAAACGCTACTGACCTTCAGAAAAGCCACAATCAGATTCTGTTAATCCAAAGCAGTAGATTCACTTCTTTCATATGCATTCCTCCAGTTTCTACAATACTGAACAGAACTAAATCTTGAAGTATCAAGAAATGTTTCATCTCCAGGAAACACTTTTTCACCTTTGTAAAGTTTGGATTTAAACTGAAAGCTAAAAATTTATTAACATTAATGTTTGCTTAGTTCATGAATGTGTTTTTAGTCTAACAATCAGATGTGAAATAGCTTTAGTTGTTAAGTGCCTGCTGATTTAAACAAATGCAAATTGTCCTGTAACTTATTATATACGAAAATATCGAAACTTTCAGAAATATATGCATGGTTGTGAAAAGCCTAGAAAATTCAATTTTCCAGAGCAGTTGCTTGGAATCTCTAAGCTTTCTTGGTGCAAGATAGATGTTACCTCATTTCTTTCTAGGTTATTGCATAAGAACTAGGTCTCATTACCTCTTATCTTCTTACTTATTTGGCTTCCACAAGCATGGGCTGTTAAAGTAATTTCCCTCCAAATTCACAGACTCAAAAAAGTGTTCTATGTTAAATTACATTGTAAAAGAATCTACAGGTCACAGATTAAATCTTAATTTCTGGGACGTACAAGTGGTTTTAAAGAAAATAATAGTATTAATAATAATAACAACAACAAAAAAAACAACAGAACCAGAAGGGAGAACAGAGAGATCACCAGCTGTGAAGCAGAATAATGTCTGCATTAATAATTTGTAACAGATTTGAGAACAAAATTTTACCTTTTCTTTTTAAGCACTTGCAATGAAAGGGTCTCTACATCCTCTGAGCTGATCTGTTTCAGTATTTAATTGTCTCTACTGTTAGATTATTTTCATTTTATCAATTTTTTTTTAAAAAAATAAGGAATTAGGCCAACTATATGTTCCCGTTTTCCCTGATGGGGAATATTTGAGACTTTCAATGTTTCATATTTTCTAGAGGTCTTTTATGCCATCTAGCTCTTTTTTGGACTCTCCTCAGCTTTTCTAGTTTTTTTTAGGAATGATGCCAGATAGTAAGGGACTTTATCGGTAACATAAAAAAAAATCCCACAAAATTTAAATTTTAATCGACTCTTCAAATTGTGGACACCCTTGCTTTCTCAATACAGCAGAAATATTTGAAAGTTGTATTCTGTTCTCATTTAAGATATTTACCATTTCAGTGAGCTACTAATAACTAGTCTGTGAGTAATTTCTTCCCCAGACCCCCTCAGTCTGTATATTTAGGTAGGTTGGTTTAAAACTCTTTTTCTCACTTTCTGAAGTTGGGGAAATTCAGTAACCTGCACAGAGTTTGAAAAATAATTGCCAGTGAGGTAGAGGATACTCTAGTTAATTCCTTCTCACTCTATTGTGAATTCTGTTAATCTTAGAAACACTTATCCCTTGTGATCTTTCCTTTGTTATCTTTCCTAAACTCCTCTGATTTTGTATTGCTTTATAATTCAGTTACTTTTTTTGGGAAAGGTTTAAATACAAAATTAATTATGTCATTTTTTCCTGTGTCATTCATTAATTGATTTTTAGATAAATACAGATATATTCAAGTATATTTTATAAGCACACGTAATAAATAGTATGGTCATTCAACCTGATAACAAAGAATGGTTTGTAAAATCTTTCCCAATAATGACTGTTTCTCGTCTTTTTTCATATCTGTCCTTTTTCTGTCTTCAAGTAGCTGTTGAGTTTCCAAATAGCTTTTCAAAATAAGATGTCAGTGAAAATTTTGATTTTTGAATAAACCAGAGGAATAGGTACACGACAAAAGCACAAACTTTCCTCTATAATTGGGACTTTTTCTTACCTCTGAGCTTTTCACATCAACCTAGAGGCTTTTAGGAGTCTCACTGTATCTTCAGGTTCATAACATTGATGGCTTTGTCTGGGGAATGATAACACAAATGCAGCTGGCTTTAACTTCATAATGGGAAAATCGGAAAACCTGTTGTTTGGAATGCCCTTTTTTTGTGTGTTAGTCCATTGTAGGAAATGGGCAGCTCTCCCACACAGCAAAAGAACTAAGAGAATAAATGTTGCACTCAAATATTCAAATGTATAGATATTAACCATTTTTTCTGGGGTCAGGCAGCCTGAATAAATTATTAGTCCCAAATATTTAAAAATAATATTACCTCTTTTCTCTTCTTATATCTTCATTCTTTATTATTACTTTGTTTATTTTATTGTGGTTTTTTGCTTTTTTTAAAAAAATATTAATTGAATCTACCTAATAGGTCAAATAATTTGATTTTTTTTTTCCAGATAGAATATATGAGCCATTTGTGAAGACTGGTAGAAGTAGGAAACATTTAGGAAAATATATCAAAAGAACAGGAATTAGAATTCTATGAAGCATTCTAATGAAGAAAGTAACACTAATGTATTTCACATCACCTAACTTGACTGCTAAAATTACTACAATTTTAAGTGGACATTAAGTGATCTTGACTTCACAAGGAAGGCAGCCTTATTTAGCTTATTGCCTTTTAGCTAGAACTCCCTAGCGATGAGAGCTATAGTTATACGCAACACGATGAAATGCACTGGTAATGGGGTGTGGATTTTAGAAGACAGATTTCATGCTTTTATCTTGTTGTCGAGCACCTTGGATTAGATGCTGACAAAGACTTTGGGAACACAAGTCAAGGATTGCCAAATTTAACTTCAGAAGGCGTCTGACTCCAGGGTAAAACCCAGAACTCTGAGTGCAAAACCTAGGTGTTCTAATGTGTATCCATTGACAGTATTAGACATTTCAGCATAAGAAACAAACTGCATTCAAACAAACTAATAAACAGGGAAAAAACTTTATAGATAAAGTGAATTAAAAGCTTAGTTCACCTAATTAAAATGGAAACACTTGGGTTAATGATTTATTCTCTATACCTGTGGTTGTAATTCCTGTTATCTTTCACACACACACACACACACACACAGATATATCTCATGATGCTGTTTTGAGTAAACAAGATTCTTCCAGCCCAGTGGGGGCAGACTTCTTTTCACATCTTCTTCAAGTAGTCTTAACATCTTACATGAAATGTACAAGCAGCTATAGGAATAGGTGGAAGCTGGGACCTTTTTCATTTCGTGGAAAGTGGAGCAAATTCACTGGGAAGGTTGTAAAATCAATGACTGAAAGGAATCCTATAGCCTGGATTCAGTCTATGCTATAGACTACTGTCTCTGCTTGAGAGCAGAGCATTTCCTAGAAGATGATATTGGCTCCTTTCATGAAGAAGATAAAATGGGTCTTCCAGGTAAGAACTCTGAGCTATGGATGATTCTTCCCACTATTCCCACTGTGGCGCCAAGCAAATGAATGTGCTCATGAATTACCTTAGTAAACGTACTACTCTGAAGAGGATACTGAGACATTTGAAGAGTAAATTAAGTGTGAACTGTTGTAGTTAACTGTGTAGACTGTGGTAAATTGGATGATGAGAAAATCTATAGATATTATTGTTGACATTAAGAATAAACTATAAGAGAGATTGTGATTTGTGAAGAGAAAGAAATTAAAGATACGGACAGAGAAAAAAACTGTGAAAAAATCATTGTGATCTTGTTAGCAAACATGTAGGTTGAAAGAACCATCTAATTCTCGTGATCTGTGAACTGAATAGGTTATTGAATTTCAGAATTTTCTGGGTATGAAATATATGCCAAAATATACTGCTCTGAAACTCATAAAAGTACAATATGAACCACCAGGAACACGGAGCAGAGCTATTCAAAGGAATAATTTCCGTGATAGCAGTAATTGTACCACGCATTAAATTAGTCTTCTAAATGTTGCTTTGAGTGCAACATTGTTGGATTGTGTGATACATTTCGGATCCACACAAATACCTACCCATCTGTAACAGCCTGGCAAACAGTGGTGGCATCATTTGACATCAAGGAAACCCCAACATAGAAGTGTACCCCATACACAAAAAGCAAAATAATCTGCAGAACTAGGGCCGCTCTGGAGCAAACTGACTGACTGATCTTAATGAGCTAAACAGTACTCCTCTGTAGTGTATCTTCAGTAGGGAGTATTTGGACATGAAGAAAATTTAGTGAATGCTTATAATCCAACCAGCTGTGAAATGCGAAAGAAACCTCCAGTAAACTGAGAATGTGTTTGAGATTTAGGCTACAAATGCTCCATAAAACTATATGATAGCTTCAAATTTCCCAATAATTTTTGACATAGTTTTGCCTTGGTCTCATCTTTTGGACAATGCCATAATATGCAAGTGAACTACACTTAAACTTAACAGTAGTACGTAATACCTTCACTTTTAGGAATGAGTCATAATGAAGCTATTACCAGAAAATTTATTTGTTTGAAGGCATTGTATAGAAGTATCAGTTTCTAAGATCAAAGCCTGTAAACTTATATCGTTCCAGTGATGCCATGATTTTTTTTTCCTTTCCTACATAAGAGAAAGTGACCTCATTTAAATTTCCTAATTGAATTATTCCAAAAGTCCCCACAGGACTAAAGAAAAGAAGTTTCACCAGTGTACACACCAATCTGCATGAAAGAGAATATATTTGAGCAAAACAAACATTTTAATACATAGCAAAATAAAGGAGAGCTGTATTTCTAAGGTGCTCTTGGAGATAACATACCAGAACTGAAAAGAATGCATTCATGTTTTATGCAACATCTGTAAGAGAGGAAAAGGTTTTCCCACAAAAATAATGCCATCAAAGTAAGTCTGAATTCTTTTTTTCCCCCTCTCTAGAGATGGCATCCAATTAATAGTTGGAAAAACCCTTTAGAATCAAGAACATAAAAATACTGGGGGGGTCAGAACAGACAGGCACTGGGATCTTCTGAGATCCCAACGAAGTAAAATTCTCAACTGGACAATCTGGATAATAATGAGTCACGTTTGCTGAGACAAATTACAACTTTATTTGATTTTGTGTATTTTGAAAAATGCTGTAACTGTAGCTCCATGGGTTCACCCGCATCTGCAGATTTCTGTTATTAAGTAAGATTCCATTATTCATAATGGTAATTGTATGTTGCAATAGTACCTAAAGTATTAAAGTATTTTCCAGTCTAGGAAAAAGACATGCTTCTTGTCCAGAAAGCTTATTAAATAATAAAATAAGCAGGTAGAACAGCATGAGAGGAATGGGGCGGGAGAAGAGTAAGTGCAGGAAATGTGGTGATAATTGCTCCCCTAGGCCCTTCCAGGGGTTTGTCATACAGTAGTCTATCTGGAAAGAAAATAATAAAAAAAAAGAAAAGTCATATGACTCTTTTCTTTCCACAGGTTAGCCTGGGTCACTGGCACTGAATCGTGCTGGAGAATAATTGCTGACAGGCATTATGTTCTTCTGGTTGATGTGTATTTTCAAGATTATTCTTTCAGTTAAAAGAGGAATAAATCCTGGAGATTTCATTTTCTGTGAAGAAATTATGTTAGTTATGCCTGTTGTGATAAAAGGCTGAATATATTGTCATGAAGAAACCCAGGAAACCACTTGTGGATCATTTTGTAGGCTGATAAATATTTATGGGGCAAAAGTAGAACAGTAAGTTGCATTTTAATTCCCTTTATTTGTGTATTACAACACAGAGATGTGATATCCAACACATGCCACCTATGAAGCTAAGTATGTAAGAATCATGATAAAGTGATTCAGTTCATTGGTAGACACTGCACTACATCCTACTAGCTGTTACAGAGGGGAATAAACTAGTTTGCCTCTGTTAGACTGAGCTGTCACATCACCATTCTCTCTGCTGTCTTACCAACAAGGACTAGCTGTAAAATTCTTTGGTTTTCAAGGTGAACTTTCCCTCCTATCATTCCAAAGAGGGGAATCTTATTCACTGAAATTGAAACACTTGGTAATCTGATTATCATTTTTCCAGTGAGTAATCCAATTCATCCAAAAACAAAATTAACAGTTTCAAGCTTCATTTTTTTCACATAGATCTTTTTGGAAGTGCATAAAGATTTTAAAGTTACAGTAGTTCTCTTCTGCAATTTCCTAGCTCTAAAGGCAATCCCAATAAACTGCACAGGTGTACATATATATTTTAAGATGTTGAATTTTCTTAGATTAGCTTTTTCTGTAATGTTTGTTTATGCTTTTGCTTCCCCCCACCCCCAATTTTTAATGCATGCACAGTAGTCTAGAAAACCAAACCGAACAGTAAGATCTTTAAATAAACCATCACCAAATAACTTGTAGCCCAAAGTCACAGCATGAGAAGCAGAAAATACATTCTCAGGTCTGTTTTCCTTGCTTGAAACAGGACTTTTTGTCTTCACTCTTCTGTGTTTCTCCATTGTAGGTTTCTTTGCACAAAATAATTAAACAGTTGTTGATCCTAAACAGAATAAATCCAAAAGTGTATCATGATGCCTAAATTGAGAGATCTGAATCCTGAAAAATACCAGTTCATTTTCTCCAGATGAAGTTTTCACTTTAAAATGGATGCTTCAAACTTAATTTTCAAAGTAGATTAAACAATAGTTGCAAATCTTGTACAATGATGCCTTCTGCCTAATATTGCTGGATCAACGAATATGCTTGGTCTCTTAGTCATTGAACATGACTGGAGGCATGTAGGTACACAGTAAAACTAACCATAGTACAGCTAAGTCCAGCTCAAGGATGATGGTTACTTAGTTCTTAATGAGTACCTCTCCATATTGGTCTAATAAGGAATTAAAGGTCTTTTTTTTTAATTCAGTTTAAGTAAGTCACCTGTGAATACAATTTCTTAGTATTTCTGGATAATACTTTTTTTGCTTTGATGTTGCAACTTTAGTTTGTGTAATACTATTTGCTTGGAGGTAGATGAAGGACCAGATAAGACTTTTTTTTTTTCTTTAGAGAAACCATAATGAAAAATTCAAGAAAGTTTTAATTTGTGTACCTATCATTTGTCAATCTCTCCATGATTGTTGTATTTAGCAATGAATACATTTATGGCTAAACAGAAATGCAAATTTTTATTATAATTATTACAATTCTGACTGCTTCAGACCTAAAGGGTGCCATTGTACATGTTTAGTCGATCTGCAAAATGACTTTGCTAAAAACACAGATTTCTTTAAATGAAATACTTCAAAATCATGCAAGTAATCCCCTTTAAATTGTACATAGTGATCAGACGGCCACTATGAAATCAGAGATTTGATTTATTTTTTGACTTGGATCTGCCCATTTGCAGACAGAGCTCCCTTGCTTTGCTGTGTGTGCACAGCAAGTATATATATACACACATATATACACAGAGAAAGCCAGAGAAAAATTACATCTTAACTTAAAACATGGGAGGTGAAAGGTACTAGAATGGAAAGAATGTTCCAGATGTTTTCATTGTTGAATCTGGTTTAGTGTTGCATTATTGTATCATTTTATAATCTCACAAGTGTATGTCATGCTTCAGCAGGGGAAAGGAGAATAATTGCACTGTAAATGAGGGAACCCCGACTGAACAGCAGAAGGCTGCTCCAGCTGTTTGTGTATTCTGCAGCAGGCCTGAGCAGCTTTTATATGTAAATTAAGGGTATTGAGGGAGAACTGGTCTGCAGTCTTAAGAGAAATAGCGGTGAACAAAATCAAAAAATTGAGAGCTGGTGCTGGGAAGTCTTTGAGTTGCCCACTTTGAAAGATGTGTGTGCATGAAGGGCAGAATAACCTAGCTAAAGCTAAACCCTGGTTGTACAGAACAACTGTAAGACTAGAGAGGGGAAGGATTTATATTGATCTTTGGAAAAAGAGATGTAAAACTAGTCTCCCTAGACAGCAGTACCATTTTATGTTAGCAACTGGCAGGGAGGGAGGTAGCGTGAGTAGCATGAGTAACATGCGCCACCCCTGCCACCACCACTGCTATATGTTGGAGAGGACCGAAAGAAAAAGAAATTTAACTTTCAAGAAATTAGAAGAGAGAACAAGGCCTGACTAATCTAGCCAAAGCAAACACAGAGAAAAAGTGTTTTTTCTCCACTGGGGATCACCAACCTAGAACCCTATCACAAACATAAAGGCTTATGGCAAAAGGAAGCATCTTTCTTGTCAAAAAATAGTTTGTTTTGTTTGTATCAAATGAGCTGGAGGAGAATCTTGTTCCTTAGAAATAAAAACAGTAAGAAACATAGATTTAACTGAGAGAACAAAATGAAAAAGTATCAAAATTCATTTAAAATCAAAGTCTATTACAAATTCAGTGGGCTATCACAGTACCTGAACAGACGAGACTGACTGGCACAAGAAAATCAGATTCTAATTAGAGACAAACAATTAAACTACAACAATTCAAATGAAGCTTGAGAGCTGCAAACATTTTGCTTTCAAGAGAACTTGAGTATAGCTGTACCAGAGCAACTAGTAATCTGAAGATGTTTAGAGATACTGTGTATTACATGGTTTACCTATAATCAGCATTCTGGGCACTGGAACTGCTTCATAAATGTGTTCTATTAGTTCAGCTGCAGCACGGTGGAGGTCAAGAATAAATGCTTACCAGAAAAATGGATCTACTGTCCCGTAACACTATCACTGCTGATAACTCAAGGTACATTTCTGAGAGTGCAAAAATATCAATCTCTCCTTATTATCTGTATTCTGTGTTTGATAATTTGATTACAGATATTTCTAAACTGAGTGCTACCCAGTTGTTAATGTTGTTAATTTTTAAAGATTATTGTTGAGTATTTGGGTTTGGAGTTTTATAATGTTCTAGCTGGTGCTAGGTGGAGTGGGAGAATACTAGTGAAATTTTTCTTATGCAAGTGGTAGATCTTAATTCACTAAATAAACAGATTTATTGGATGAATTAGAAAGATGAGCTTTGAAAATTATTGTCTTTAAGAAAACAATTGCATGCTAGGGTTTCCCCTCTCTTCCTCCTACCTGCTCCTTACAGTTGCCTCCTTCATTTCAAAATACCTTTGCACCGGATGATTCAAGCATATCTATTAATTAATCCGTAAG
>VZSC01010655.1:9418-34913 GCA_013398225.1 Steatornis caripensis
AAAAGAGAAGGCTGAGAGGAGATCTGATCAATGCTTACAAATATCTGAAGGGTGGATGTCAAGGGGACAGGGTCAGACTCTTCTCAGTGGTGCCCAGTGACAGGACAATGGGCACAAACTGGAACAAACAAACAGGAAGTTCCACCTGAACATGAGCAGGAACTTCTTTACTGTGAGGGTAACAGAGCACTGGAACAGGCTGCCCAGGGAAGTTGTGGAGTCTCCTTCTCTGGAGATATTCAAAACCCGCCTGGATGCATCCCTGTGTAACCTGCTTTATCAGGGGGGTTGGACTAGATGATCTCTAGAGGTCCCTTCCAACCCCTACCATTCTATGATTCTATGATTTTGCCTAAAATTAGTATGAAAACCATCATATTTTTTTTGTCAGCATAAATGTTAACACATTGTCTAATTTTAAAGTGGTAGCCAGATAGCTACATAGTCCTTAGCTTTCCCACTGAAATTATAATTTACAGTGAATGCTAACCGTATACCTTATTCCTGTAGTGATCACATTGGTTCCTTACAGACAGCAAATGAAACAAGATGTAGGAATGAGCTTAGTTAATAAGTCCTTACGCTGTTCTTATTATTGCCATGAAAAGTTTATTTTGCAGTAGCATTTGATATTGTGTTGTATGTACTCTTGACAACTCTTGGAAGGGAGATTGAAAGGGAGAGGTGATTTTTTTTTTACAAGGTCACCTGATGAAGTTGGATAATTGGAAGAGACTATTGGCACACCAGTCATATTTCAAACTAGCCACCATGTTTTCCTTCAAGCCAAAAATTGTGTTTGAGGCGTCGCTTTTATTGTCTCCGCAGCTCTATCAACTGTTTTTAAAAAAGACCTTGTCTTACATTTGTAGAACACTATAGTTGCATCAATTTTCCACGACACTTGTGCAAACACCAAATTTTCTTTTGCTCTTGCTGTGTCTTATCCAGTATCTTCTGTCTAAAACATTTCTCTTGCAACTCTCGAAATTTAGGAAAAAAGGTTGCCATGAATTACAGTGTGGTTTTCCTAATGTGTTTGAGAATGTCTGTACTACAATGAGACTTGTGATTGCATTACAGGAGGTGTATCTAATCTCTCTTCAATTTACTTAGCATCCATGAAAGTCTGTTAATACAGTCTAAATTGTGAGCTGAAACCCAAGAGAGACACAACTATTAGCTAACCTTTATCTAATCAATTCCTAGTTGTTTTATTATTTTCAACTCAAAATGCTGACCTGAAGTTATGATGTATTATGACCTTCATTACTCTGTTTTCTGTTGATAGCCTTTTTCATATATGTAAGTAAGAACACTTTATGAATTTTTGTGAGGAATGGGGAAAAAATATAGGAATGAGGCAAAATACCATCTTTCACTTTCTTGTGCACTTTCTTATATGATTTTCCTTTAATACTGAGGTTACAAACTCTTTTCATTGGAAAAGATCCTGGAAAGTGTTGTAGTTTCCAGTGTACCCTGCTGTTAATATTTAAATGATGACAGAAATTTACACTTCCTGGAGTACTGTGCCATTGTGGGCAGTTGTGAAACTGTCTTGGTGAGTTTGGATTTGGAAATACATTCTAAAGTTATTTGTTTCATATTTTTTAAGAAGATTTTGAGAAACAACAGAGGAACAGAAGAAGTTTCCTAGCCTTTAAAAAAGGACTTTTTAAATCCACCTTTTTTAAAAGTGTCACTGTAGGAAATTTTATATTTAATTTATATTTTTGTATATAACTAGTTTCAGCTTGACAGCTCATCTTTTTAAAATCTGCTTTTAAATAGAAATAATATGAAAAAAACTCATACAATCTGTAAAGGATTTGGAGTACCTGAACTACTGCTGAGTGTTCAATATACGGACACTTGCAATTTCAGGGCTGCAAAATTTACAATTTTATAATAAAAAGCTTTTCTGCCTGTCACTTCCTTCATGCCTTCCTCTGTAAACTAATACTATATTGGGGTTTTTAAAGAAAAAAAAGATTTTGCAAAGGATATTCAGAGAGGATATCTTGTGAAAATTGAAATTAGACTGGATTACATGATGGCAGTAAGTGAATTTTCAACATTAACTTTCCTGAGATTCCTTCTCTGTATAATAATTTTATGTTTTTTCTATGTAGACAGTTGCTGACTGAAATTTATGAATTTGTCATAAATTGTGTCTTGATCTTCATATGCTGAACTTCTTCCCTTAAATTTGCAGTTATTTCAGTTTTGAAGTGGAATCTATTTTGTAATTTGACTTCTCTGGGATTAGAAAAGTGATGTCACTTGAATATGACTTTACCTTCTACCAGTATAGAAGCTCACATTTCTACAGTTTAACTGCAGAAATTGAGAAAAGGGGTGTAGAAGTAGTATTTAAAAGATTATGTTCCTTATTCCAAGGTGGTCAGAAAAGGCTGGAAGATTTGGAGAAAGTATAAATCCATTAAAGCAGTTTTGAGTCTCAGTCTTTAAAATTATCAGTTTTGGAGAAAGCTGATTATACTGCAGGCAAAATTTTGGCGAACTCTCAGCAGGTGCATATGTGTGCACACATGTGCACTTATATGTCATGTGAATAAGTCATGCATTCATCCTGTTAGAGCATGAATTTTTCCTGGAGAGGAAATTTCCTTCCTAGAAGGAATTTTCTTAGACTTCTAGCAAAGACAGTTATTTGTTATTTAACCAACAAATGGAAGTTGATTTAATGATATTAATAGCATAGTCTTTAAAACATGTTTTTTATTGATTTACTATTGACATAGTCCTATGTTAATGTAAGACACCATCTTACATTAAAACATTTTACATTTCTGACTGGAAAAAAAAGTATTGATAGATACATGATCAAGTTATCTGTGCAATTAATATATTTTTCTTACACTGTATACTAACACTCTCCCCTTGTAGCTTAGGAAATAATTATATAGAGAACATTTGAGACTGTATTTTCAAATCTCCTAATTTGTGTTGTGTGAACATCATACCAGCCGACCTGTGTATCGTGTATTGTCTGTGACTTTTAATACCTAAATTGACCTTTAATAGCAAAATTAACATTTATACAATGCACTCTGGAGCGCAACTAGTTCTTTATCAACCCACCCAGTCAAAGGGAAGGGGTTTGAAAGGGCCAATCAAATCTGATGAATCAACAAATGATTACTGGTGCCACAGCCAGGGATTTCACTACTTAGACCATGAGACTTGCTTTGAGAAACCTGGTCTACTGGGAGCTGATATGTTCCATCTGCCGGAGAAGGGGAAGAACATCTGTTGTCATAGGCATGCCTTAATTATCAAGATACTTTGTTGTGAATTTCTACTGTAAAATCTTTTCCTCTTCGTGTAGATTTTCATCACATCTTGAATAATTTGAATCTCAACTTTTCATGTAAAATGATATTGTACCCAATGAGGTAGTCATACTCCTCTGTTTAAGTGACAATTGTTATGACACAGTAGATTAGCTGCAGCAGGAGACATTATGAAAGATTATTCCTTACAGTTTAAATAGTCTGTTGGGAAGTGAAAGACCAATCACAGAATTACAGAATCACAGAATAGTAGGGGTTGGAAGGGACCTCTGGAGATCAACTAGTCCACCACCCCTGCTAAAGCAGGTGCACCTAGAGCAGGTTGCACAGGAATGCATCCAGGCGAGTTTTGAATATTTCCAGAGAAGGAGACTCCACTCTCTGGGCAGCCTGTTCCAGGGCTGTTACCCTCACGGGAAAGAAGTTCTTCCTCATGTTCAGGGGGAACTTCCTGTGTTCCAATTTGTGCCTGTTGCCCCTTGTCCTGTTGCTGGGCACCACTGAAAAGAGTCTCACTCCCTCCTCTTGACACCCACCCTTTAGATACTTATAAGCTTTGATCAGATCCTCTCTGTCGTCTCTTCTCCAGGCTGAACAGACCCAGGTCTCTCAGCCTTTCCTCATAGCAGAAATACTCCACTCCCCTAATAATCTTTGTTGCCCTCTGCTGGACTCTGTCCAGTAGTTCCCCGTCTCTCTTGGACTGGGGAGCCCAGAACCGGACACAGTACTCCAGATAGGGCCTCACCAGGGCAGAGTAGAGGGGAAGAATCACCTCCCTCGACCTTTTAATTTACTACTGATTACAAACTGATTACAAATAGAACTGAAAGGAATCTCAAAAGACATCTACCGTATTATCTCAAACTAGGTACAGTTGTATGTAAACCATACTTGAAAGGTGTCTGCCTAACCAGATTTAAAACTTTCCAAGCTATCTCTAGAGCTTCTGTAAGGAATCTATGATGGTATTTAGACAACCTTAAAATAACAAAATTTTCCCCTTATTGTAGTGTAAGCCCATTGCTTCTTCTCATATCCACAACGAGCATGGAAAATTGCCTTCCTTTTTTACTGCAGTCATTTATACACACAACGTTTTAATCACATGTTCTTTCATATATGCTTTTCACCAGATTAAAAAAAAACCAGTTAGAGCTAATTAATCTTGAATTTATAGCTTCTCGGATTTGTGATTAATCTCCTTTTTCTTCTCAGTTTTTTACAGCTTTACTGAAATGTGTGCTGGCTTATGACAATACCACCTCAGCTGAAGCCTTATAAATATTAGAAAAAATGTGTTCTATGTTGCAACTTTCCTGTTAATTCCTCTCACTATAAACTTTGTTGTTCTCTGATAAATAGCATATTGTCTTGTGTTGAATTTGTGAAACACTGTAAACTCCACATATTGTTCTGTGTAACAACTGATCCAAGCCATTTCCCACATTGTTCTTGTGTCATTTTTTTGTAAGTTTGATACTTTTGACCTTGAACTTACTGAACTGCAATCTGAATGCTTCTGATAATTTCTCCAATTCTAATCCTGTCCTTCAAAGTTATTTCATTCATTCCATTCCTGCCTAGTATCATCTGTAGATTTAATAAATACCTGTGTATTGCACATTCAAGTGATTAATATGCATATGGAATAAAAGCAGAACAAGTAAAAACACCTGCAGAGTTATTTCCAGACCTCCACACAATTTGGTGAAGAAATTAAGACTAATTCAATAGAAATACAAAATGGAACAGAATAATTTTTTGTTGGTAAACCTATTAGGGAAGAAATCTTACTTAACTTTATCTAAAGAGTAAGTTTCAAAAGCTTTGTTTAGGGAATTTGATGATTTGTGCCTTTGTATCAACACAGATTTAGTGCCAGATGAACTTCATGTTTCAGCAGAAAGCTTTTTTTCACTTGTCATTAATATGAAACTGTTGTAATCTAAATAGTGTTATCAATTAGTATAAAAGAATTATGCCTTTATTGCTAATAGATGTTTCTTTTATCTATTAAATGGCTAATCAACTAGTCAGGAATTTTCTGCGGCCTTCCGTTAACCTTATTCTTACTATCATAAGTAAAGCCAAATTGAATGTATACTACATGCAATTGTTACACATATCTTATTCTCTCTCTTAAAACTGATGAGTTTTTAAAAAATTATATTTGTTATGTTATGTTATGTAACACACTCAGGATTAGTAGAAAAAATTTAAGTCACAGCTTCACACCACCATCAGTATATCCTTCCAATTGGCCAGTGAGCCACCTGTAGTCTTTTTTTCTATCAGTAGCAGTCACTTGTTTTGAATATTTGATCTACTGATCTAGCTGCTGATCAACAAATAAATTATTAATTTTAGATGCTGCTATTTAGTTTAAGACTGTATCAAGTGCAGTCACAGCCATAACAGTTTCTACAGTACAAAGTCTGTGAGCTTGGATCAGGCACATGAAGCAACAACATAAAGACATCAAAGCCCTTACATGTCACTGCATTTATACTGGTATGCATGTCTCTACCACAAGCATCACTGTTGGCTAAATACACTGCACACCACAGAGAGGTGCTGCAGTTTTTATAAGAAGCTCAGTCAGAGCTCTGGGAATCTGACAAGCTCCTGATGGGATATTGAGGTCATCTCAAGATCAGTGTCATCTCTACCAGTCTTTCTCCAGCACTTCTATATTCTTCCTCTTGTTTTTCCTGCCAGGTTTTAAATGCCTGTAGCTTCTCATGATTTCTGTGCCATCCAGCTAAATTTCTGAAGTATCTTCTCTTATAAATGAATCCTTCCTATTATAAGTCATTTCTACCACCTGCCTGAGCATGAGGGTAAGGAAACAGAGATGCCAGAAGCTTGCAGATGAAAAGAAGTGTGACAAAAAGAATGAATAGCTGCCACAGCAAAAGGATACTAGGAACCATGGTAGGAATCGCAAGCTGACAGAGGCACCCACAGATCATTTTAACACCATTTTTGTGCTCCCATTGTTTTCAAATTCTTTGATACTCAACAACAGCCATATAATGCTTTGCATATAGCAAGCAGCTTTTCCTGTGAGCTTGCCTTTCTGTTTCAAGACATGACTGAGATCGGTTTCAATAGTCAGAGACAGGTCAAAACTGTTCTGGACAGACACTGCTTTGGTTTACAATAGGAAAAAAAATCTTTCTGACTCACTGAATATAAAACAAAGACAATGCAAGGTCATATTTAAAATATTTAAATCTAGTGGGAACATTATATAAAATAATCCCTCTTGAGTCTAACCTCAAACACACAGGATTTTTAATTAGTTAGTCAAAATCTAAATCACAAGAAAAAGAAGGGCTTATGATAGTCTCTGTTCTGTCCACAGGACTGTCTTTTGTGAATTTACTTTTTTTTTTAACTTATGAAGCTTTAAATGAATGGGCCCCCACTCTCCCCAAAGTGTTCAGAGTCTTGAATACATAATAATGGTAATTGATTTTGCCTTTTTGCTTATACTTTTCTGAAAAAAATGTAATTGATACAGCAAAATGGTAAAAACAATTCCAACCAAAATTATTAGAAGTAGTGATACATTACTTTGAAAATAATGTCTGTATCACAGAAATAGATTTAATATAAACCAAATTAATGCCTTTACACTTTCAGACTCACCTTATTATACTCTGTTAGATCTGACTTCAAAACTACTCTATGATTATTTCAAATATGCAGGATTTGAGTGCTACTGTGTTTATCTTCTGCATAGAAGAGATTTGGATAAAGAACCAAGAGAA
Source organism: Steatornis caripensis (assembly GCA_013398225.1). NCBI lineage: Eukaryota > Metazoa > Chordata > Aves > Caprimulgiformes > Steatornithidae > Steatornis > Steatornis caripensis. The sequence goes on from VZSC01010655.1 coordinate 16,518, forward strand.
GGTTGCGTTTTTAAAATAGAGTAAAATAATACAGGAGCATGGGAAACACAAGAGCTGACTCACACTTTAATAGGTACTGTTGACCAGAAGAGCAGAGAGCTAGTTTTCCCTTCTTTTTTTCAGAGGCTGTAAAACTGGGGCAGAACTACTATTCTTGCCCTAAATTATGCAATTATGAATCTGTTCCTTTCCTAGTGTCCTTTGAATTCTTAAAATTGCCCCATTAGTTCTTGCATATGTCTTAAGGCCACTTAAGTGCATTGATAAGGAGATTGAAGGCATAGCAACAGAGAGCAAAGAAGGAAAGCAGAGAAGTTTAGTATTTTCTAATGAAAGAACATGAGGGACTTTATCTAGGATGTATTTGTGTCAGTGCATTTTCTTAACTGTACCTTCATCAGTACAGAGCAGAAAGCTCTTCTTTAATCCATGAAGTCTTCAAATGAGAAAAATAAACCTCTCTTATACAGGCATGCACAAATTTAGTCTTGCTACAAGGAATATAATACTGAAACAGAAAAGACTGCTGACTCATTGTTTGGGATTTTGTCAAAGCAGGTGCAAACTGTGGGCAGATTGCAAAAGCACTGTGTTCACAGGCTCCCCAAAACACATAATCTTTGCATAGTGTCAGTAACATTCAAATGCAATTTGATAGTAGTTGGTCAGATTTCTGTTCTACTCAGAGGACAGGTTGTTCCAGGTCCTGCCCTATATATACAGTGGGGATAAAAGACAGTAAATTCTATTTGGCCTGGGGACCAGGGCCTTGCTCTCTGGCAAGGTGACAAATACAGTTTCAATATGTCTTAGGAACAAGTAAATAAATAAGTCCCTGAGACAGATGGCTGCTTAGTTGTATATTATCGCTAAAATGTGTTCCATTAAGTTTGAGAATATGGGAGGTGCAGCACATAACTTAAATACTCAAAAATCAGAAAAGACATACAACATGAAAAACAAAATAGTCAGGCAATGTAGTATTCATTTTGAGTAAACCGCATACTATGTTATAGACTGATTTTAGTCTATAGTTAATGTATATTTGATATATTGTGAAAACATTGTTAGAATGAGACTGAAAACATAAAATCAGAAAAATTACCATATCTCCTTCAAAGAAATTTTTTCACAACAACTTTTACCAGAATATAGAAAAGCTGAAATAGCACTTTATTTGTGGATAACATAGAATTTTAATTAGCATCACAAAATATGTTTTTTCAATATTTAAACACTTGATGTACACACTAGGCACAAATTTGGAAATTTTGAACAGTGAAGATGATAAAATTGAGGTGAAGCACATATTTTGCTGTTCATTCACTTCCTAAAGAGCCTTTGAAGAAATGCATATGGAAAAAGTGCAAAAAGGGTATTTTTTCCTTCCCCAGAAAAATTACTGTACCCTTATGGAGAAGAAAATTTTCTTGCTGCTAAGCCACTATTTAGGAATCCTGAGTGCAGTTTCTTTCTCTGATACAAGCTTCCTTTGTAATTTTGGATGTGCCATGTAAAGATAGATCAAAAAAAGCTAACCTGCTTTAGCAGGGGGGTTGGACTAGATGATCTCGAGAGGTCCCTTCCAACCCCTACCATTCTATGATTCTATGACTCTATGATTCTATGAAAAGGTCTTCTAGTAATATCCCGTTTGGTGGAGCAGGACTGACTCTGCATTCAATTAAAAATACAAATTGCAATAGCTATTTTCTTAAGGAGGTCGTCACTTAAGTTACCCATTAAGTAATGTTGCTGATGCCTTAAGGTACAGCATACTTAAAGATCAACAGTTGCTTTAGAAGACTGCAGGTTTCAGTGCAATGCTGTTAGGGACCTCTGGGACCTGGTGCCACAGCAACTGTCTTGGGACTTCTGGGATCCAAAGTCCAGTTTTCCTTCAGGGAGTCTCAATGACCAGGCAGCTGCGACTTCAGATGGCGTTATCAAAGATTCCTAGAGCCCAGTGGCAATGCGGAGAACTAAATCCAAGTTACAGCTGGGTCTCTTCATTTCGGGTTAGCCAATCTGAAGCCTCAGCAAATCTGACTGCCCCGTAACTGCAGAACATGAAAACACTAATGTTGTGGCAGTGATGTATTTGGCCAAGAATCCACCCAGGATTTCCATGGATGTCTTTTCTTACTTTAGGTGAAAATTTCCTGAAACTGAAGTGTTTTGGTTGAAGCATTTTGGTATTGAAGAACTGGCAATTTAAAATAAAACTGTTTTCGTTGAAAACATTCTGACCACCTTTGTGCTTGATTTTCCAGGAAATATTGAATCAGTTCTGAGCCAGCTTAGAGATGGAAAACTTTTATTAAAGATATTTGGGACACTGGTTGAAAATAAGTATCTTTATAACTTCTTGCTAAACCATTACACCCTTTTACCATAGGTAACTCATGATGTCCCACTACTATGTGGTGGCAAATGAAACGAAATTTGCAACCTGCTCTAGGCTAACCTGCTTTAGCAGCGGGGTTGGACTAGATGATCTCTAGAGGTCCCTTCCAACCCCTACCATTCTATGATTCTATGAAATATTACAGTTTTAAGTCACTGGAGTTGTCTCCTAAATTAATAACTGTTTCAGTCTGTATAGTTGAAGTGAGGTTACACAGCATCCAAGTAGATAATTTGAGAATCTTGGATTGGAGAATTCATACATCTGTGTTATCAGTTAGATACCTAAGTTTTCTGCAGCAAAGTGCCAGAAGTCACAGAGTACCTTACTTCATGGGCAGATCTTGTGTTTAGGTTCTTTGTGCTGTATTCACAAGCAGTCAATCCAGTTAGACAAAAACTAACAATATTTATAAATTCAAAGCAGGATCCGTGCCAGTTCCCTGAATGTAAAACATAGTAAGAAACAATAAATAACTGCAATAGAAAATATACGGCAAGTTTTGAGGAAAAAAAAGCACAGTAGATCCTGGGAACATGAAAGCTACTGTCACGACTCAGGCAATATAGCAGGAGGCTGACAAAAGTTCAGTCACAAATAACATATCAAACTTACCTGATAATTAATGGAGAAGATACAAAGTTCAGGGTTCCAGGTACCTTGTGATTCACCTACACTTTTCCTCTCATCACCTCCTGTGACAAAGCTGTTTCTCAAAAGGCAAGACAGAGGTATGAGGAAAGATAGTAAAGTGTACTTACTCTATATGCATGTTGTTTCTTACCTGGTGTGCTACAGAAAAAATCATCTAATCAGATAAACTTTTGTGCAATCTCTTTATCTAGAAGTGAAATGACCTCACAAGTCAATTGTGCAAGAAAGGTATGGAAGATCATATTCTGAAATGAAAGGAATTAATACATGTGTCATTTATTTGTTTAAAATACTGCATGCCTCACTGGCACCACTTTATATTTAGTCTTGCAGAGGTGTAAAAGAATGTGCAAAGTTTAAATAAGGGCATGAGTGACAGAGGCTAAATGTTGAAAAATTTCAACAAAGGTGAAGAAATGTCACCCTACTGGTAGGGTCAAGGGAAAAAACAGTACAACTTCAAGGCAGCACAGAAACTTAAAAGGTGAATCTTTCTTTTTTAGTGCATTTAAGTTGCATCACTTTGAACTGCATATATAGTGTTTGTTTTCTGTCCTGGATTTATTTAAAATACTAATGCCTAAGCAGCCTATTCCAGCTGCTCAGCAGGAGGCTACTGCCCCACATCTCTGAAAGGAGAGCACTTTGGGGAACTGCCAATGATCTAATTCAGTCAAAATCAGATGGATTAGCTCACACTGTTCCTTGAAATTATTGAAATTAACATTGCCTGATTTGGGCTGGAGAAGATCCAGTACTATACACATAAAGATATCCAGTTTGGGGGGAAGACAATAACACCTGGCAAATGTAGAATAACAGCCTAGTGTCTAGAGACTTGGTAATCCAACACAACTGTTTGTTGAAGGTATCTGTAAGAACTTGGCTTCTGCAGTCAGAAAATAGTTATGTGGTAGTAGCATTTTATGTCTGATCTGAGATATCTGCTGATATTTTACAATTTTTTTAGTATATATTTACCATCTGAATAGCATTAACACTTTGTAATCCATGTCACAGTCCTAAACCCTGCTTCAAGGTGCTGAACAAACTCAGAGCAAAAAGACCTTTTGTAGACCAACATCAATCTATCTCTGGAGTTAATTGTCTATAACAAAGGACAACAGGTGGATACTCACAGAAAAAAGAGTAAAATTAAATCTGAATAAAATTTTTGATCTTTCTCAAAATCATAATACATTTGCAGTATAACTGGTGTACTTCTAATATCTTAATATGCTTGAATTATTTTGTCAATATTGTAATATTTTGACTTGTGACACATGTAAATTTCATGACTCTCATATTCTTCTTTTCTGGTTGTTAATGTTAAAATATGCCCTAGCAAAATTAACCTCCAATTGAGCTCATTAATAGTGGTTGTCTATCATCAGCACTGTTCCAGTGATTGTCATCAAGGTGCATATGCTTGTCAAACACTTCTATAGCCCGTTAGCATAGATAAAATAAATTAGTTTCTCATGAATCTCTGATGGACTTGTATTAGAAGCTAGATTTGCAAGCAAGATTGGTATTTACACCCATTTATAGCCCTCTGTAATCCCTTGAATAGAAATGAGTTTTACATCATTTTGCAAGTAGAAATTTAATTAAAACATTCCTGTTTAACAGAATGCTAAACACTAGAAATATTTCTCATGGCTTGTACTATCTCCCATTCTTTCAACAAATACATGCATGTACAACCTTGGCCACTGAGAAAACAGAAATTGATTTTATTTTGAAGAGGTTCAAAATACTGCCAGAATCTGAATTAAAGGCTACATATGTAACCCAGGAATCTCCAACTGTAGTTCCCCAGTAAGCATACACTGAAAAAGTTTGACTTCTTTTTCTTATTTATTAACATCTCACTTCACAAATTAGGTTTTTATTCTTCCATGCAATAAAATGTAGTTGAATAACTCAGTGATATTGAAAGTCTGAAATGAATTGTGTTTATGATACCAGAAAGATGACTTTCTGACCTCAGCCACTAGCTTTATTTCACTAGTTTAATTCCTAAACTATTCAGTAATTTTTCTTACCTTTTTGCCTTAATAAGCATTTTGTTTGTTTGTTTGTTGTTTAGAGGTCAGAAATGATTTCTTACTGGTTTTTTTGAGTATCGCAATGGAATATTTTGCCTGGAATTGTATTACATAATTAATTTAAAAGCAAAAATTTTAAGCTTTCCTCTAAATTACTCAAAGAAATTATTCTGAAACAATGTTCAAAATCCATGATAAGAGATATTTACACATAAAATAAGCAAGCAGTTATATTTGTTCCTTAGAGGTAATCACCCATCATTGGTGACATTTGTATCATGGCAAATAAAAACTTAACATTTTCAATAACCAGAAGTTGTTCATTATGAATACATGTTACATTTCATCAGGGTGACTATTACTTCAGTTACATAACAAAAGAACATTAATTTGCTGGTCAGAATAGAAATGGAACAGTTTGTTCTTTCCTTGTTTTCTAAGAGAGTGCTCTTCTGAGTTCCTCCTCTTTGCTCTGACTTTTCTCAGTGAAATCCTTTGCTGCAGGATTTGAGGTGACTAGTTGAAGTATAGCCTTAAAAGGAAGAGTAATTACTTCAAAAGGCATAGTCTTCTGAGGAAATACTGAAATTTCTGAAATGAAATTATTCTTTTGTGTCGTATTCAAATTATTTTTACAAGACCAGTTTTGGAGTACCCAACTGCAACTAAATTTGTATTGTGGCATATCTAAAACCTTAGGTTCGACTTTGTGTATCCTGTTTTGTTAATGTTATATTCCTGCTGTGGTTTATATCTAGGTGAAGATGCAAACATAGAGTCCCATTCATACACTATAAAAATTGAAGGGAATGGTGTGTCCTGTGAAATTCAAGAAGGATATATGGTTCAACTGAATTGTGAATATGCACTTTTGATATTCCCCCAGTTGCAGCTATAACAGTGTTTTTAATTAAAACTGTAAGCTGCAGATACTCAGTGCCACAAATAACAGATGAAAGTGTGATTAGCATCAAATGAAGGCAAACTAAATTAATTCCTCATGGGGTAGTATGGTGTATCCAGCATACACTCCATGCTCCCAAAGCTTAGCACATCATTGACTGTTGCACTGTATGAGACATTCTTGCAATGAGAGAAGGTTTGGCAAAGGACCAGAAAGCCATGGGGAAACTTCTTCTAGATTTAACACTCAAAGAATGCTTATGATGCATAAATTTTTAGCATGCTTACAAATTTTCTTATGCCTATAATAAGAAGTGTGATGTTTCCTCTTAAAATCTGTTCGAAAAAAACCCCAAACTTTTAGATGAGGGAAGGTGCATAGGGTAATAAACCATTGCAACAGCTCTGCTTAGCCTGACACAGAGAAGAAACTCCAACAGGCTGGGCATGGTAAGTCTTACTCGCATCTACTGATCACAGTGGTGTCACGGTTTAAAGCTGGGCTGGTTATTAAACGAATGACAGATGCTCTTTGTTAACTCCCTCCGTCCCCAAAATGAGGGGGGAAAGAAAAAAGGGAAAGAGACTTATGGGTTGGAAAAGTTAAACAACTTTAATCTAACTATAATAATCATGTATGACAATAATAGAAAAAATAATAATGCAATATATACAAATATACAAATATGTACAAAACCAATTTCGAGCTCTCCCCACTGATGACGAATACATCACCTGGACACTGCGGGGCATGCTCTGGAAAAGTCCCGGACTGTACGCCGCCGCAGCAGCAGGCAGGAGCTGGATTCAGGAATGCACAGATTGGGATCAAAAGCAGAAAAATCGGACAGAGTTCTCCTCAGAAGCTGGCCATAGAATAAGAGAGTATGGCTCTCATGATCCCTCAGCTTTATATCGAGTATGACGCACATGAGATGCAATACTCCCTTTGGTCAGGTTTGGGTCACCTGTCTGACCCGCTCCTCCCCACCACAGGGACACAAGTGTGACCACTTCTCTGCTCTTTCAGTTCCGGTGCATAAGAAAGTTAGCAGAAGCAAGCATCGACCTTGGTCTCCATAAGAATAACTATAAGCAAGAGCCTTTCTGCATACCATTGCTACTGATGTTCCAGCACTAACTATAAACACTGAGCCTTATCACTGCTAGAAGCAGCTACTGTCTGGAAAAACATGCAGTTAATTTCAGAGAGTGCAGCTTGTGAGAAGAGACTTAACTAAAAAGCAATGTTACTAAAAGAAAATCGGTTCTGTTCTGGCCCAAACCAGGACAAGTTGTTTGTACAATGTTGGAAATGATGGTCAGATATAACTACTGTTACATCACATGGTTGAGGCTACACCAACACAGAATCTACTTGATAAATCCTTACTTATGTGAAGAAATGTGGCAACATGGTTGGTAAGACTTACATCCCGATGTTACGCTGTGATCTAGTTCTATGCCCAACTAAGCATCTTATCTCCAAGCTGTGCAGTCTTGGAGTGTGTCCTTCCTTTTGATCTCTTGAGGCATGGGGTACCCATCTTCTGCCTCTCAGCTACACAGGTTTTTGAATTGGAAAATTCGGCCACTTAGGCAGTCAGGCTGATTAATACATTGATCTAACTAGATCTGAGTCAGTAACAAATGTCTGGAACCAAATTCCAAGTTGAGCCAATGTAGGTCTGGTGTAAGTTTACTAAAGCAGTACTAATAATCTGTATTTACAAGAGGTAGCAGAACATGATGAACATAGTTCTGTCAGGACTGAAACTTTGGTTGTGTTCTGACAGCTTTCAGTATCTTTGTCTCAGCAAGAAATAAAATGCAATCATGTAGTTGCAAAAGAGTTGCAAAAGAGGTAGCTTACTTTAGTAGTGTGCACTTTCACCGCTCTTCTTTAAAAGGTAAGTAATGCAGTAGTCAATCAACCTATGATGATTATTCAACACGATCAGTGTTCATTAACTGTCCTGTTGTTTCTTTCTCTAGGAAAAGGAAACAAAAAATGGAGAAGGAAAAGGAAAAAAGAAAAAGAGAAAAAAAAGATTTTGTGTTACATTTGTTGTGATAATATTTTAACATCTCGTTCGCACATGTTGGTAGTAGTTGGACAAGCCATATGTCATTACTATTTAAGAACATGTACGTTCTTGAGCACATAGGATTCTTATACCAGTCGGTGATTTAATTGTGTAATACCCAGGTGACTGTAGAAAAGTTTAATTTTTAGTTTAGTATTTTTCTGCCTCTGGCAGACTGTTCTGAAATTAGAAGGCAGAAAATGTCAAACATACCTACTTGCCTTATTTGTTATCATGAAAGAGAAGTGTGACTTGTTATAATTTTCCCATTGAGTTTTTCTCGGGTTCTTCTGGCAACTGTGAAAATGAATCAATTATGTGACATGCAACTCTAATATGATTGATAGTATAATCCTGTGTAGTATTAATGTTCTGTTGCTGTTCTGTCTGCTGCTGTTTTATTTCTAGTATACGCTCAGTTTCTATAGCAAACTCATGGTGGGTAAAGCTGCATGCAAATCTGCTGAAAGAACATGCTAATGTGCTAGCAAGGCTGCTCTTTACAATCCTTAAGAGGTTGTGCAGATCAGGGGACTCCTTAATGGCAAATATTATCCCCATATTAAAAAAAAAAAAAGCCAAAAGGATGATCTGGGGATCTGTAGGCCAGTCAGCCTCACTTTGACTCTTTGGAAAATCTTGAACCAAGTCCTTTTGGAGGTCATTTCAGGGCATATGCAGAAGAGGAAAGTGACTGGGAGCCGTCAGCATGAATTTAGTAAGGGTAAATCATGTGTGACCCATTGCATTCTGTGATTTACCTTGTCTTTCACAGAGCTGTTACAGCCTGGAGGACTAGACAGCTAGGTAGGTAAAAAAATGGGTGGATAATTGGGCCCAGAGGGTAGTGGTTAATGGGTCATACTTAATGTCTTTGACAAATGGAGTACTACAAGGGGTCTATGCTGGGACCTCTCCTGTTCAGTGTCTTTGTCGATGGCCTAGAGAAGGTTACAGAGAGCATGTTCACCAAGTTTGCAGATGACACTAAATTGGAGGAAACAGCCAACAAGCCTGCAGGCAGGGCTGCCATACACAAAGACCTAGAAATGCCAAAGCAACGGGCTCAAGGAAACCTAATGAAACTCATGGGCAACTGCCAAGTGCTGCTCCCTGCTGGACAGGAAGCTCTGGTGCACGGACATAGGCTGGAGACTGTCAGGCTGGGAGCAGCTCTGTGGGAAGGGACCTGGGGCCCTGCCCTGGCTGCACAGATGGTAAACAGCACACTGGGCTATCTACACAAGGATGCAGCCAGGAGATTAAAGGGAGAGTTTATTCCCCTTCTTGCTTGGCTGGATAATTCTGCTGACTGCATATTCCAGGTAGAAAGAAAGAAAGTGCACAAACTGCAGTATATTCAGGGCTAGTTTTCAATCGTGTGACAATTATTTTGTAGACTGATAGCAAAACATTTGCCCTCAGACTGTTTTCGAATGGTAAGGATTATTTTTATATGTTTTCAGACCGATTTAACAGAATGTTACTGCACCAGAAGTGATTCTATTATAACGTTAACTTCATGGGACAGAGAACACACACATTCTCAAGGACCAGTACCTTTCCAGGAAGTGTGGCAATTGATTTTAGAGACTAGTTTTACTTCAGACTATTAAAATATGGTGTTATACTAATGGGAAGTGTCTCAAGACTCACAGGAAATACATGAAAGACCTAAGAAATCTAAATTGGAAGTTTTGGTTGTGGTTTTTTTGGTCCAATATCTTTTTGAAATCTAGTAATCACATCCATGATTTAGTGGGTTTCAGTGAAGTTAGTGCTCTTATATAGGACATTCCAAATGATCTAGATGTGCTTCTTTTGCTCCTGTTTATTTGTTAACTGAAAACAAAATTACAAAGCACTCAGCAAGATGAAATTGATGTCAGTGTCTGAGACGACCAGCTGTGCAATGTGTCCAGACCTGCACCTTACAGAAATTTTTAAATGGGAATGTATTTTCCTTCTTATCTTTTCTTTCCTATTGTTTAATGTGAAGATAAATTACCTTGCAGGTACACTCTATCAGTGCAGTGTAGTGAAAATGGAGCTGGTGCAGCCAGCTTCAAACACTACTGCTTCAAAAAGATTAACTAGTTAACAAACAAAAGGTTTTCTTTCTTTCCTGATTTTACTAAGACAGAAAAATATGAGACATTTTGAACAGACTGAGAAAATTTAACAAATTTCTTTTTCACCTCCTAAGTTAAAAGAAACAATCAAGAGAGCTATCCATGCAAAAGAAATTTGACTTAAAATAATTTTTGTAGAAGAACACTCTTATGATTTTTTCTAACATTGTGTGAAAACTTATGAGACAGTCATTTTGTGCAGTATTCAACTACAAATACAGCAGCCACACATTTTTATCTGAAATTTCCAGATAGCAAAAAAGACAATTTTGCTTTAAGTTGAGAAATTTAAAGATCCTTTGGATATAAAAAAAGATGGAAGGTATAGATAGATATTTGTTAATATTACTCTGAGTATGTATGTAAATAAGAAATGCCCATAGACAGTATAGCATATTTTTCCATAAAAATAATCTTCAGATGTTTTATATGCTTAGTTCCTGTTCTTTCCAAGCTGAGCTGGATGCTACCACTCTCTTCTTGTGACATAATAATCCATTTTCAATCACTAGAAGATTTCCTCGCTACTTTACAGAATCCTTCCTTCAAGTTACGAGAACTAAGCTGAACAAAAGCTAAATTAAACACTGTTTTGATAGTATACTAACACCCTCATTGCTCCCTCAGGTCTCTTCCACTGACAACAAGCTTCCACTTTCAATCTGTAAAAGGTCTTTTTTAAAATTCTCTCTCTCTCCAACTTTTTCACTATACTGGAGCGGTTTTCCTGTTTCAGACTGTTTCCCAAATCTGGAAGACAGATGTTCAAAACACCTTTCACCATGTTTCCTTCAGAAGTATATTTTAGGGACATTAAGACATGATCATCAGTTTGTACTAATGAATACTATAACTTATCTGGATGCTATCAATAGATTACTTATTATTTTTAAGGGCCACATCATCTCTAGTTCTTACATAGAATCTCTGTTTTCTAGTGAGAAGATTGCTAACTCCTGATTTTGCTATACTGAAGTAAGGATCATCTCTTTCTCTTTCTTCATCCTGGGCGTTGTCACCATCAGATGAATTGAGTTTGAGGGATATTATAAAACTCCCCTTTTTCCCACCCATACACCCTGAATTCCCTTCTTCTCCAACAATGCTGATGCACTGGATGAGCATTGGATGCATATAATCTGGCAAGAAATCTTTTCTTCTTCTTCTAGTAATGGATACATGTGAAAAATCTGAGCTTGTTAGAGATTAAAAATAAACATGTTTTTGAGTGGTATGTAGACTAATTCCATGACACCTGGTGGCTGACTTTTTTGAGGTCATTTTCCTAGTGTGAACAAAAATTTAGCGATTCACTGTTATATAAATAACAGATCATTTTTATTCATCATTTATCTGTCTCGGACATTGACTTATTCCTCATAAATGAAGGATACCATTGAGTAATCATAAGTAGCTGATACAATTTTAGGTATTTAAGGATGACCAAAACATTTTCATCAGGCTGATAGAAATGGCACAAGATTCCTGGAGACCTGTATCCTTGTCGAGAAGCATCTGGAGGCTAGTTGGATGGTTTAAGACTTTGCAAATGTCAATAGCTGCCTTTGTTTAAATCTCATAATCCTACTTAAAAGCTTGACTCAAATCATTAAACGATCTGTCAAATGTGACTTTAGACATTCTGTTGTGAACAATTTCCTTTTTGTGGTGATTGAATTGTAATTCTAACAGTTGAAAAATCTAGAAGACTGATTTTCCCAGTTTTGTGTGTCTGATCCAGCTCAGAGAGTAATTTTCTTTTTAGTAGATTAATAAACTGAGAAGGTATTCTCTGATCCACTTAGATGATTTCTATCTCCCATAAGAAGGAAAAAGATGTTCGGCATAAACTATTTCTGTGTGGCTTCAAAAGATTTAATATTTAGTTTTGTTGGCATTCTATAGAATATTTTTAGAAATGTCATGAAAATTGTAATGAAATACTAATATAATGCAAATTACTGTAAAAATAGCCATAGATATTATTGGTTCCTGCAGAAAGTTATAAGTTCTAGAGCTCAGAATTCACAGTTTTCACTACTTTTGAATATTGTGTTGCACTCAATAGAGCAATGCACTACTTACTTCAAAAGAAGAGGAAAATTCTGATCCAAAGCTTTCAGATTGTTTGTATAGGATAAGCTGACAAGAAGGAAAAAGGTTTGAGTTTGGTGAAACATCCAACTTTGACGTTTTTCAGATTGCAGATAAAAATTTCCTTTTCATATATGTTTGAATAGAGCTTAGATTTTTTTTCATATAATGTAAAATAAAGACAAAATCTTAATGAAACTCTAATTGACTTGAAGGTCTTCCTTTGAAAATAACATTGAATTTTAGGGTTTTAGTTCTAATTAACAAAATCTGAAACAGATTCTGAAAATTCTGAAACATGAAACAATTCCACTTTATCACATGGGTTTTATTATGAGTATAAAATTGTGCTAATGGCATAGTGATACTAGGGTTATCTTAATTATCTTATTATCTTAACATAATCCTAATATTTTATACATCTACCTATACATTAATGGAAGACAGACAATAACATTTCTTACTGATACTTCAGACTGATGGAAGTGTTGTGTCAGTTTATCAATGAAAAATGAAATTGCCACCCAGAAAAATCTAGTAATTAATAGCTAACAGAGCAATATGTATTGGGCAACAAGTGGCAATCAAAGGACTACAAGAAATGTCAATATGCAAATTGAATATGCAAACTACATTTTCAGTGCACATGTCCTGTTTTCTCCTACATTTGCCCATTACATTGGCACAAAAAAATTGAAGACGCATTTACAAAGGGGTTTGGTGCATTAGTTGTGTAATCCTGGGGTTGTCCTTTCTCACTTTGCTCACTTTGCTCTCACATTTATTATATAAAACATGGTCAGTGACAGTACTTGGAAATAACAATACCGAGTTCCCTAGACATATGGAGGAAGGGATATTATTAAGTTCAGGAGAAAAACTGAACAAAGAATAAATTATGTCTGCAGAACTTTGTAATTAATTTGCTGTCAGATTTCTTCCATATACAGTTAGAATGTGTGTGGGTGTACCCAGAAATACAGAATTAATAGCAATGATACCTCTCCTGTTACACTTCAAGGAGCAAACTGTTTCTGTGTAACTGAAGTAAAAAATGCCTTCTTATTATTCTCCTAATTAGAAACATAATCTGGCTAAACAGGCTTGACAACACAGCTTGCCTTTTGCTGCTATAGAGATGGCTATAAGTGGTTTAAATTTATTTAATTGTCTTTACCACTCTTTCTAAAAACGTCGTGTGAGAAGTACTTGAATCTTCTGATCACTATTGCAGATATGTTGCGATGCAGGTCGCGAGTCGAGATGGACTAAAAAAACACCATTGCTGGGTGCATAGGTTCAGGCAAAAAAGGCTTTTTTTATTGCTTTGTCACGCTGCTTATATAACTCTTAGATAGTACATGTGTCAGATGCTGAGAGGCTTTCCGTCTTCTTCCAGATGCTGGTACGCTTTCTGTCTTCTTCCTCTTGCTTGTTATTTGCTGTTGTTATCTGTGCAAAGCTTAGCTAACATCTGCATTCCGCAGTCCTAAGTTCTGGACTCTCACCTCCAGTTTACGTGCCCGAGATTCCGCAGCTATTTCAAGGGTACACAACTACTAACTCGTCCGCAGACCCACTGCAAACCCCAACACAGATATGTACAACTTTTCATTTTTTCTACCAAAATATTTTATTTTTGCACTTTTGCTTCAGTGAAGTTCTACTTCACTGTACAAGGAAACTTGCTGTTTCCATCATAAATAAAAAATTTCTTTTCTCTGAAAATGACTGCCTATTTTAGTTATAGAGAACATCCCAAACATCTAACACTTTCAGTGTAACACATACTATTTTCTTCATAATAAATACTGTGCTTACTCTGGATTTGAAAGCTTAATTTAAACTATGCAACTCAAAAGAGTTTTCGAGCTTAAACGCTTAAACTCCAGGCAAATCCAAACTCAGAGGATACTTAGGAACAACCAGGTATATTTCCACTCTATTTCCTGATCTCCACATAAGAGAACACAAGGGCAACATGACAATAGGAGCCAGAGCACCTCAACAAGCAAGTAGAGGTGGAATATATTCATTTCTCTTTCAGGAAAAATCTCCATATAAAATTCAGTCCTCCGTTCATCATTTTTGCCTTACAGAATTAATGAGAATAAAAAAAAAAAACAGAACAGGACAAAAAAAACGAAAAAAAAGGCTAAACAAAACAAAGAGAGGGAGCTTTAGGTGGAGGTGAGTTTTCCTTATCTTTAGATATGAACTTGAGTCACACATTAAATTTCTTTTACATAGTGGGTAATGGAAGCATACTTTAAACCAAAAACAAATAAAGCACGTTGAGACTCCTTCTTAACTGTGCTATTCTAGGACTTTGAGCTCCAATAAAATTAATTAAGTATAGTACATTTGCAGCAACACAATCAAATTGAATTATCTTTTGAAATTCTGCACTGGTAAATCTACAAAGTACTGAGTAGATCTTAGAATACAGTACACCTGTTAGATCAGTAACTCATGTATTGAATTATTTTGGAAAGTGAAAATGAGAAGTCAAGGAGACTTCAGACTACAGTTCACGTAGAAATAAGCAAGCTAGCTTAAGTCTTGGGAGCAACTAGCTGTAGCAGTGTGACTATACATAGGGACTAGTACACCTTGCCAAGAAGGACTGGAGCATTGACTTAGGCTGTCAAAACACACACAGAAAATCAAGATAATTTCTCATAATTTGTAACTTTTTGCTTAATAATACTTTCTTTTAAAATTAAAACCTGAATAAAACTGATTTTGTTTAAATGTATAAGCTTCATAAATCATCCCAGAAACAAAGGGTAGCAAGATCGGCAAAAGAAAACCTTCTACTTTCTTATACTTTTCTTCTGAAATGTGCTAAGTTTTGACATTTCTGTGGTACGTGCGTTTTGGTTGTTTCTGTAATATTTAATTACCTTATATTGCATATTATGAGAATATGCAAAACATAGCATATTGCAAAAATATAGTGAAAATCTCTTTGATGTTCTGAATTATGGCTATTGTACTAACGAAGCCCATTTCAAATTGTGATTTTAGTGTGCTTTGTGGTCATTCATCTATGAACACCTGCCAACTAGCAATCATTAACTGTGTAGAGTGTACCTACAGCAAATGCTGTCTGCAGCAGTGATACATCTATAGTCCACAGAGATTAACAGTCTCTTTGAGACAACATCAAAGCAGTTTAACATTAAAAAGTTGCCAGTAGGTCATGACACTGCTGCTGATGTCTGACACACTATGTTATTACCTATTTCACCTTTCCTGACTGAGAATATTGAAACACCATTATTGTCATGAAGTTCTAAGATTTCTTCATTTTGTGACTTATTTTCCATGTGGGTAATTCTCAACACCAGTTCAGTGGTTGAATAGCTGCTACACTTATATAGATCTTGGACAACATAACATTTTTTGGTTGCCCAGGAAAATTCTACAGCTTCAAGGGGAATTCTGTACCACAGAATAAAAAATTTGAAGTGTCCTGTCTTCTTCATCCTGTCAATGACCTGCATACACATATCTCTTGAAACTCACATTCCACAGAGTCTGGAAACTTTGTATTACTTTCCTGCTTTATGATTGCTAGTTCATGTGTAGAGATGTTTGAATATGTCCTGATAGAACTATTTTTTAGTGTGAATACCGGAAGGTGCTTCAACAGAACAGAGACGTATTGTTGAAGCCATTAAAAAAACATAAAAAACAGTCAGATGAAAAAATTCCATTATTTTGGAAGTGGAGTCCTGATGAAATAAATCAAATGGGAAATTGTGGAAGGATATAACTTTCTTCTCACAGAAATCATAAATTTTTACTAAATCTTCTCATCAGTGTAAACAAGTAGATCTGTTGGAGTGTTTGAAAGATCAACAAAATTACCTGATTTTTGAATTGTTTTTATCAAATTATGAGTTAATTTATATGCCATCCTAGTGCATAGGTAGCATTCTACATGTTAAGTAAATTAATTGTGTAAAGCAGTTCTTACTGTTGAGAATTAAAATCTACCAAATCCTGGTTTCGCAGGAGGCAGTTACAAGTAAGTGCAGGACAAATGACTATTATCTGAATGCCATGGCATTCTCAGGTTGCTGTAAACGTTGTGAATACTAAAATTTCTTGGCTACATCTTATTCCTAATGGAACCCATAATTTGATTTCTACCAATATTAAATACTAAGTCACATTACAAATGAAAACCATACCTTAATAAGTTCCTTTAATGGCTCATATTATTGTTGCCAAATAAGAGTACAGATTCACTGAGATTAAGACATAACAGCTGATTTCAGCTTACAGTATGTTGTGCTGTGCTTTAGTAAGTGGACTGAAATTTGATGAACAATCATGCAATTTCTCAGCAGAACCTTAAAGGACAGCACACATATCCATAAAGCAACTTTATTTTTATAGGTGTCAAAGAAGATATTGATCTGTCTCCTTTGGGCATTTTTTTCCTTTAACATAAATTCCATCTTCATTTGAATTTTAGGTTTTTTTCAAATTTATGGTGTAATTGGAGTCATATGCCACAGAAGAACAAATGTCATGCCTAGGATAATTGCAGTGACTTCCACAGCTTTCCAACAGACATACCATGGTATTTATTTAATTTATTAGATTTTATTTCCACTCTGACTTGTGTTAATCTTTTTTTTTTTTTTTTTGCTATAAGCTATGTTCGAATTTGCTCCAAAAGAAATAGAAATAAATAATCATTTCTGGCAAATACTAGCATCAGTAAAATTACTCAGCCTTTAAAGATGCAGTGTTTTCTTTGAAGCACATGCAGGTGTCAAGTCAAAAAACCACACTTTATAGAAGTATAGTTGTTTAAATTTGAGAGTATCAAGTATGGTTCAAATCAACTACTAGATAAACTATATTAACATAACTTTTAAACCTTTCCATAGTATAAATACTTAACAGTTCTCTTTTTCAAAGCTCTTCTGGATTTCTCCAAGTTGTTTTGGGAAGTCAGCTATACATCAAAATTTTGAAGACACTCTGATAGCAAAAATTTTGATGGATGGTGTTTATGGTATGACCTTATGTTACATATCAAAGCAGTGAAAAGCAGAGCAGTATTTACACATCCGAAAAGAAAATTTAAATGTTTGAAATTAAAATAATTAAATAAAACAATATTAAAGAAATAGAATATTTAAGGAACTTTAAATCTTAAAAGATAGTGTTTCAAGAAATTTCTAGGCAGAGTTAAAATGGCATGAAATAAAGAACATTAAAGTTAACAAAATACTACATTAAACACATGAAAACTGCTAAAGATAGTATCATGATTCATGTAAATCATTAAAATGTTTTATTATTTATTTTAAAAATGTAAGGGTGAGTTCTATCTAATCCCTTTGTTGAGTGCTGATCTTCCATAACAGTTCTACCATTCTCACTTGACTTCCTATTGTTTTACAGTGGTATTCTATGCTGTCTGCAGTAGATTTATTCTGTTTTCATGCCACGGTGTCCTGGTTTGGGCTAGGACAGAACCAATTTTCTTCTAGTAACTTTAATTTTTAGTTAAGTCTCTTCTGAGAAGCTGCACTCTCTGAAATTAACTGCATGCTCTTCCAGACAGTAACTGCTTCTAGCAGTGGTAAGGCTCAGTCTTTATAGTTAGTGCTGGAACATCAGTAGGAATGGTATGCAGTAAGGCTCTTGCTTACAGTTATCCCTATGGAAAACAAGGTTGATGCTTGCTTCTGCTAACATTCTTATGCGTGGGAACTGAAAGAGGAGAGAAGTGGTCACACCAGCGACCATCCCATGGGTAGGAGCAGGTCGGACAGGTGACCCAAACCTGACCAAATGGAGTATTCCATCCCATACGCGTCATAGCGGCAGTTTGCGTGGGACTTCACATGGGGAGGGCACACGGGCAGGCCTCTGCAGCCCGCTCGCGAGTCCACAGCTCAGGGAACTGCCACTGGTCTCTGACAAAACAGCAGGCACCCGTCTCAGAGCCAAAGCCGCTGCTTCTGTAGAGAAAGCCCCTGCGATGGCTGACATCTCCANAAACAAGGTTGATGCTTGCTTCTGCTAACATTCTTATG
>VZSC01010664.1:0-14747 GCA_013398225.1 Steatornis caripensis
CTTTGACTCCGGAACTCCCTGCGAGCTCTCTTCGCAACATCCACCCAGTATTAACTTCAAGTATGAGCTTCAAGAACAACATTTTGTCTCTTATATGCATTACAGACTGTATTAGAGTACATACTTATAATGTAGATTGTAGACTTGTTCTGAGGAGAGCTATCACAATCTCTGATCGATTGTCTTAATAAACTCACTAAGCATACACTTTAAAGCACCACATCAGTTTAAAAATGAGTAAAAGGCAGTATAAACTCAACTTGTTCCCAGTGGTAGTAAGCCTTGTGGATCATGTACAATTTTGTCTGCCTTCATGCAGTTTGCAGGATGCACAAGAACTGAACTGCCTGTCTTATTTGCCTTTGCCCTTTGGGTAATCGCTATCATTTTAGTGAGCTTCTGACTGTACTCCAGGGTATAGGTAATGAAAACCAATATCAGATGCATATAGTATTACACAATCTTATTGCAGTGCTGCCATCACACATCATTACTATCAATTTGACCTTGTCAGCACATTGTGCAATATGTTCTTTGCTTTAGGTTTTATTACTGCTATTCTCACTGTCTGCAGGAGTTACGTGATCTAATTGATCTCAACAGAACACTCACCCATAACTAGAATAAGTGCTCAGTCTTCAGGCATATTATTGTAGTGATTTCTTGCATTATTCCATAGCTCGTATCTGAGCAGACCTGTTATGTGCATTATTTTGCACAGTAATGTATTTTGCGTTTTGGATAAGATCTTGCACTCCCTGTCATTCACTATCCTTTAACATGAGTAAAGAGCTTATTAGGGATGCATACTTCATTCTCTGAGATTAGCTGCTGTCAATGCATACATGCCACCATTTATTCTAAAAATGTTGTAGGGAAAATGCCATTTAATAAGCATACAGTTTTTGCATGCTTATCTTCAATACATTAAAATGGTATTCAGGTCACTAATTGAAATGCTCCTGAGATCAGAAAGACACAAGGTTTTGCAGTTCCAGTGGCAGCATAATGAATAATTACATCAATTACAGAAGGAAGAATTCTAGGATTGCAATAGATTATCAAAGTAATTTCAGATTGTGAAATTGCAATGAAGAACTAGACTAGCTGTATGGCATTTGAAAAACAAGGGACAGCGGAGGAAGACTTTTTTTAGAAAAAAAATCTATGTTTGTTAATCACCTATTTGAATGCTGAGAGGGGAGAATGGAGAAAGTTGATGGAGAGAGACTGAGATAGCTAAAAGGCAGACAGTTTTAAGAATGAAACCAAGAAATAATGAAGAGACATGGAAGGAACTAGGATAAAGAACAGAGAAAGTTATGACAACTTTGGCGTAAAGAGTTCCAGCTCATTTACTTTAACCTTGTAAAAGCTAGGAATTTCATCCAATGTACCCATTTAAGTTTCCTCAATAGTCTGTGGAGTGGGCTCTTCCAAAATCTAATTCATGTCTTCTCTCGGAGTCACTTATTGTTAAACAGAATGAATTGGAGATGTTTTGTTCTCTCTCTTTCTAGGATGACTATGATGAGAGTTTAAACTGACTGCCAGACTTTTATGTGGCTTCAGTTATCAGTGATGCATTTCCCTAACAGTATCAAGATGGTTTTACATTTACAGCAGTACAGCCTGGCAGGCAGGAGCACCTGGGCTGATGCAATAAAATATGACACAGAACTAAGGCTAAACAAGATTAAACCTAGCACGTAGCTGGCAAAAAACAGTGGAAGAATGATCATTCCACATCACTTGCAGGAGAGCTGATTTAAAAACAACAACAAAAAAATAAAGTCTTCAGTGGATTTATTACAGAATTACAGCTAGATGTTAATTTCGGTAATCAGTAAACCGCCTTGCACTGCGTGGAGGAAGATATAAGAGTGTATTTATTTAATCTCATTTTGTTCCAGAGGAAGCACCACATTTCCCCATGAAACAGCTTCTTCCCTTTGAGATCATGTATTCTATACCCAAATGTTGAGCGAAACAATTTGGTAGATACAGGTAACTTAACATTTTTCCTGTTGCTTATAGAGGAAGCCAGTTAGTGGTGACAGCATTTGGAAAGGACAGTGGAAAGGCTTAAGTTCAGCATAGGAAGAAGCCTAGATATAAGTATGCCTAAAATCT
This sequence comes from Steatornis caripensis, assembly GCA_013398225.1. NCBI lineage: Eukaryota > Metazoa > Chordata > Aves > Caprimulgiformes > Steatornithidae > Steatornis > Steatornis caripensis. The sequence goes on from VZSC01010664.1 coordinate 2,134, forward strand.
GAGGTATTTCTTGCCTCTAAATATATTTAAATTAAATCAACATTATTTTCATAGGCATTAAAATCACTAACAACTCAATTGTTTATAGCCTTAAGTTGAAATATCTCATAAATGTAACATTGTTTATCAGATCATTCCATTAATATAAATCTTGTGTCTAGAAAATGGGAAAACATAATCATAAAAGGATCAAACCCATAAACACAATTGAAAAAAAGAAAATAACATAACTTCATACAGTAAAGCATTTTATATACACTTTCAGGAAGTGTCCATATTGACTAGTTTTTCAAGTGCATCTGTATCTTTAATAGTTACATTGTCGCTGTCACTATATACAGTATATTTAATATTGATTTCTTAGAAAACCACACAAACAAACTATTGTCCTATTTTAATGATGAAGATTTTGCACGTATAGATTTCTTTAGTGTGGCAGCATGACACATTAATTCATAGATTATCACCGGAACAATGCTACTAGAGCGCTACTTATATAAGCTATTTTAGATATAAAAAGCAATTTAGGAGGTGTAAAATAGATCCTGATGCAGATGTACTCTGTATGCTCTATGCTATAATTAAAGTAATTTATGCTTTTGTAATGTCATTTAATTAGTAGTGTTGGGAAGCTGCATTAAGAAACATGCACATCTGTTTTTAACCCAATAAATCATGGCTGTAGTTGGAAAGAAAAAGAAAGTATTCTATGATGGGAATTCATGTAATCTTTCAGGGCATAGTTAGAATTTTTGACTAAATGACTGCTACGTGAACTAAGCATCGTAGATTGAAGTATTATTTAGACAAAGTTAAGTAAGACTCTTAAGACAGTCCTAATTATTTTCAAGTTAAAAGATGCTAAGTGGAATAATGAACTCAGAAATATAAAAAGTCTGTCAAGATATGAAGTTGAATTAAATTAGCAGAATTAGGTATTAGTATGCCACAAGCAATAACATTACTTTTTTAAAAAACAAAAAAACCTGAAACCAAACCAAAAAAGATCAACAAAAAGAAACCGATGAAAGTTGCAAAAATAGATTATTTGTGAATATTTGTTTGAGTTACACATGGTTTTACTCTTCAACATTGATCACACCCCTTTTAGTCCCTAAGAATAAGATTACTATAAATAACGTGTCTTTGGAGGAATGGTTATGTTTTGTTAACACTTGTTAATATGGTTTGTCATTACATTTCTAAATGTAATAGCTTACATTTCTAGATAAAAGTTGTTAACATAAAAGAAAAACATCTGTTATTTGTCCACATTAGCACGCTTGGTAAGAGCAGTAGTGAGGTTTCCAAGTGAATCCTCTGGCCATCCCTGAACATGGATTCAGTTTGAAAGTGATACACATTCACAAGAACTTGATCATGTTTAGAGGTAACCACAACAGAAGCTCTGCTTTCAGACATGCATCAGGTGCCCTCAAACTGCTGGGGCAGATCTAATAGTTTGAACAAATGATTTGTCCTTTTGGACATCTTCAAATCATAAGGATTTTGGGGATATTTATGCAAGAGAGCAATCTAAACCTATTCTGGAGGAAAAAAAAGCCGTATGGCATACAAAACAATGCATATATTGCCAATGTAGTCACTTTACCTTTGGTGTTTTGATATAGAGAGCCTTTCCTGTGGTACAAAACCACTTTCTTAAGTGGACATAGCATTTTTCATGTACTGTTTTTTATTTACTTCTCACCTCAGTAAGACAAAGCAGCCAGAAGCAGAAAGAATTAAATCTAATTAGTCTTTAGATACCATGAACATGTAACACCGACTGCAGATGCTTAACATGCATAATTTGTGAAGAATTCCAGAGTTTAATTTGCTTTAAGCATACTATTTAGTGAATAATTCTGAAAAATAATTCTCCAACACATGCAGAGAAACCAGAATAATTTTATAGCTCTTTATTAAATGAGAAAAAAAGATGAATACTCGATTTAGTTGTAATGGACAATTTCAGCAAATCTAAGTTCTTTATATAAACAGAACTACTGATGACCTATGGGATGCACTTTCATTTTCTTTTTCCCTTAAACTACAAGAGAAGGAGTGTAGTGGGTATCAGCACTTTGTACCTAATTACTGTGGATGGAAAACCCACAGAACGTGGCTTCCCTACAGGTACTGAACTAGATTTATGGATTTTATGTGCTAGTTCAGTGTCAAGAACTGAAAGGAAAATTAGTGTCAATAGAATTCTAAACATCACATTTAATTGTTACTTCCACTTCTGCTTCTACATTCCATTTCAGTCTCCTTCCATTTGCAAACAAACAGCCACATCCCTTTCATTCAGCATCCAACTTTGCTCAGCCAAGACTCTTCAGTGCAGACATTAATCTCCTTGGCTTTTGTTGTTGAAGTGTCCCTGATGTTATAGTCTGCTTTTTACTTAGGAGGAATGGGAGGCAGGTCACAATAGCATAGACAGAGGTGATTTATTTTAGCAAGCTGGAAGACTGAAGGTTTTCTGGCATGAAAAAAATCTCAAGGCACAAAGAACTCAGAGAATTGTACACCTCTAATCCCCAGGCTTGTTTGTTCCTCACAGTTTACATCATGGTCTAGATAAAATCCTAGGAATGATCTTTGCAAGAAGAAATAGACATAAAGAGTTCTTGCTAAACTGTATGAATTATGGCAAGATAGAAAACCAGAAGTTGGAGGTTTCTACTAACAATGTTTAGAGAGATACCAGCTGAAACTCCTTTGCCAAAAAAGCTCTATGCAGTTTGAATAATTAAAATGGAGAGCCTTTTGTTTTGTTTTCAAAAGCCTATATGTTCCGCAGCAGTTACAGTGACAGTTTATTAAAACTAATTGTATCCAAAACAGAAGCCTGTAACATCTATAAACTATAAATGTGTTGACTAGGATATAATTAATACCAAACCAAATATAAGCATACTGAAATAATGTAATCAATAGCAGTATGTAAGCATTTTGTAACACTGTGAGGGCATAGCCAGACACAATCCTTAAGCATTTTATGTAACTATGGGAATAATGTAACCACCAAAAGACAAAAGATAAGTTGCGTGCTGGAGGCATACAAGTAAGAAAAAGTTGCAGGAGACAATGCAAGCACAAGAGGCTAGAAATTCACAGAGCTTCCTACCAAATACACCAGGATAACTGGAATGACACCCCTCACCACCAAATAAGCAGTATCAGGAGCAGACGTTATTTCCCCTCAGGGTGGAAGGAGAGCAGCAAATAGCATGAAAACCTCAGGCACAAGCAAGGAAAATTGCAGAAGAAACAAGACAAGACACTGCGCTTCCGACTTATCCTGTCAAAGAGCTCTCAAGCCTGATCACCTTGATCTCACCATGGACTGCCACAAACCATGGTCATCAGTGGCATCGGTGCATGGCATCAGGGGTGTGAAATTGTGTACACACAGTTAATTCAGAATGTAAGTGTTGAAGACACTTTGTACGCTTTGTCTGTGTTGACACTTTGTTGAAGACCCTTTGATACATTTGGTGTCAATATTGATTATTTTTAATTGTGAGAACTAAGCATTAGAACAAAGCATCCTGTCAATGAATTTAGCTAGATTTTGAATTTTAAAGGCAATCTAACGTATCCGTTTTCTAAATATTCTCGTCACAGCAATAGTTTTTTCTTTCTCTATGTATGTATACATACACATATTTTCAGTTGCAAAATAATATAGGATTGTTTGCATTTTCTCAATTTGTTTCTTACTCAGATGTAAAGAGAGAGAAGCATTTTTTACAACAAAAGAGGAAAACAGAATCTGCATTTTAAATCTCTTTTGATTTATATGTAGGTGTTCACCTGTTATGCCACATTATAACATCTAAAAATCTTTGTAGCTTCTATTCCTTGGCTTGCATTTCCACTCTGTTTCTTCTTTGCATGTTACAGACTGGTTGTCTCTGGCAAATTGGCTAAATAAAGAGTTTAGCTTTTAAATTTGCTGGGCCTTTTCACTTCCTTGTATCGGAAGTCAACAAGTCAGTGCCACTACTCAAGCGAGCACATCGAGTTCTTGTTGTTTCACATGGTTTAAAGGGACATAGATGAAAATTTTCTCCATCTTGGCTTTGAAAAAAATTGAATAAACTACGCAGAGACTTGCTAAAATTATTTATGCCATATAAATGAAAACACCTTAGGTATTCATGTCCTTTGTTCTTTCCTGGTTAAAAAATGAGTTTTAATATTACCAGTCAGACAGTGACTTGAGAGACATCACTTTTATCTCAAAATATTAGGCCTTTCTTGTTGATTAGTGAGCTGCTTCCAAGTCCTTCATTCCTGAATGGCTGTCCACACATTCCATATTTCTCTAAAGCCTCATTGTTTGTTTCTTCTCTTTAGAAAAATGAAAATAAATCAGTTCTTCTTAACAACTTCATCCTCTCCAAGCCACACACTGGGAAAACATGATAGTTAACATGTACATCTGAATTATTTCCCTTATGGTGCAGAAAAAGAATCTCACACAAGCTGGGGTCAATTATGTCTAGTAATGAACCATCTAGATCAAGTTACACACACACAAAATCTTAATTCATTCTCTAGTAATTTTATTCATTTTCTGATCTCTAGTCAACTGTTTAGATCGTAAAAGCACTAATATCCCTAAACTTTGGATCCTTTTCTTGATCTCCTGTTTTTTCATTCACCTCTCCATCTCCCATAACTCAGCAATTCTTGACCTCTGTTAATTACAGTGCAGTTTACCATATTTTATTGATACAGTTCTGAAACACAAAACCAGAAATAAAGAAACTTCTCTAGAGACATCTCCTAATGTTTTTTAATGAAAAGGCCATTCTGACTAGAACTAGCTTTCTGTTTAAGATATTTCAGGGAAAAGGGAAAAGTCAGCAAAGAAAATAAGCAGTTTACAGAATTGTAGTATGCTCCCCTATTACAAACAGATGGTGAAGAGGTGATGAGGTCCCAGAGCAAATACAACAGTGAAAAATATTAAGTTACCTAGGATAAATTCATGAAGATCTACATTTCAGGTGGTATCAATTCCACTTAAATTCTTGTAAACAATATTCTTTTTGCTTGGTGCTAGGATTTCAGGGGTACCAAGTACTGGGGTGTACAAAAAGTTCTTTTCAAACATGTATCAGATTAACAACAAGAACTTCATTAATCCTAATTCACTCAGATTATGCTGTTATCAAATCACATTAGTTTATGTATTACATGCATATTAAATAAAACTTATTAAATAAAACTTAGAATGAAAGAAAACAATACCAACTAAGAAACACCTTTGCTAATGACAGATAAAGTTATTCACTCAAGAAAAATACAGAAATATAGCAATCATTCAATTTTTTGTCCTTCTGAATAGGCTTTAAAATCAAGCTGGCAACGAAAGTGTTCTCACATTTTTAAACCAGTTCTACTCTTAAACATTACATATGGAAACCTCAGCTGCACATAATATGTACCAGAAACTTAAATAAAAATTTTAAAAAATAAGCCAAATAATTGAAAAGTACAAAAAAAGGGTCAAATTACTTGAAGAAGAATTCAACTGTTTTAGATATCCTAAGTCAGACATTTGTTTTTGACCTGGAAATACCAGATTCCCTTCTTAGCAAGTAGAGAAAAGGTATACCTCTAGAAAGCGTTCAAATTTTTTGTTACAAAATAGGTGTCCAGGATGGCACCTCTACACAGAAGCCTTTTTTTTTTCTCAGTAGATTAAACAAAAAGCCTATAGTGACTTGCACAGTTCAACATATTCCTCTCAGCCACCTAGGCTTCAGGTGCCTAAAGCCAGGTGAGAAGAATCATCTTATAAGTGCCTGTGATTTTCAAAGTGCTTGAGTTGCTGTAAAAAACCTAGGGGAGTGTGATCAACTGATTGCTGCATAAATATGAAGATGGTGAAAGACTACATAGAAAAATGTTGAAATGAATGTGACTTTGAAATGTAATGCTTTGTTTCACTGCCTTGCTCTCTGCCATATCAGAGTTCATACTGTATTGCTGTTTATTCCATAAACTGATGATTTACAAGTAAGAAAATATCTCAAAAAACTGAGACTTGAAACAAGGTAGTTTAAAGAACAAAAGTAATACTGTCATCCCTGTAGAAGACTAAAAGAAGTGAAAACTATTTTCTAGAAACTAAACAAATGCATCAGTAACAGTAAGTTAATAAATGTCAGGGACTAGTGGTAAATTACTGCAGAAATTGAGGATAACATCAGACAATCTGGGCAGAAAAATGCATATCACAGATTCTTCTTTTTAAAGAATTGAGAAGTTGGTAGTAGTGAGGTAAAAAAATGAAAGCCTGTGGATATACTGTGGAAATACTGTGGAAAAAAACAGATGTTATCAAGGTTTTGGAAATGTCAGCTGCCTGCTCTCTCATCTTCTCAGGTGCAATAAAGAATTCTCTAAACAGCTTTGCACCCTATATCTTTGATATTATTGCGGCCATCTGGAAAATAATGATATTTTAGAATGCACTATCAAACTTAACCCAGAAAGAAAGGTCACATCCAAGTATTTGTGTCAAGTGAAAGAGGGAGTTATTTTCATTTTCTTTTAAAATAGAGATGCCAATTAAAAGTTTGACTAGCAACTTATCTTTACAGATAATACACTTTAATGGCAAGTGATGTCTAGCTAGCTTACTAGGGTATATTGCAGATTCAAAATCCTAAACGTACACGCATTGTACATTCTGTAATTTTTGTTTTAATTTCAAATATATAGTGATATGAGAATATTATGCATAAAATTTAAATCTGCTTAGATTATATTTTTGACTAAATATACACCTAAATATTCACTCTGTATTTTTATAGAGAGATAGAACTTATATTGGCATATGAATTTGGATTATTTATGTTACGGAGTCTTGGTCACACTAGAAGCATATGTGATTTTTTCATTTCCTTATTTGAAGCATAAGATTCCGCTTTCAGATGCATCCTGGAGGGAAAGATAATAATATGACAGGTCCTGCTAAAAAGTATCTCAAGTCAATTTTTATACACAGGACCAGTACTTAGTTGAAGTAAAGTGTTATATCCCTGCTTGATCTAGAATATGGATTTAGATGACTGATTGAATATGGATTTAGGTGACTGATTCTGAGCGAGAAAGTGCTCGAGAGGTGTTCTTTGGATGGTCTCATTTTACATAATTATTTTTTCCTAGTAGTAATAAATATTTTTTTTCCCCTGAGTGTTCTGGGAGAATTTTAAAATATTTAGATTTTGACTATAATTAATTTATTGGAATTTGACTCTATTAAAAGAACGAGTTCAACATAATGCAGATTCTAAATCTTTTTCTCTTTCATACTGCTAATAAAATGCTTAATATCTCCACTATTAGGTGAAAATTCCTGTATTCTAATTAAACAGAAGAAGAAGCTGGGGCAACGAATGATATATATAGTAGCGATACTAAACACACAACTGATTTCATAGATGCTTACTCCCCTGACTCCAAACTCCTAAAAAGCAAATTCTTATAATATATGTATTTTCTGCATTTCATCAACAATCAACCCCAAATGCTTCATATTTCTTACAAGAAAAATTATATTCAAATAGTATATAGAGAAGCTTTACCCACTATGAAATTGTATTATTCCCTCAAGATGAGCATGGTAAGAACAATTCCACTAAGCAGTTTAAAACAGGAGATGATGAATAAAAATGTCAAAGTCTGCAAGAATCTGAATCTGAAGTGGTCTGTGAAGGGTATTTGGCTATTCTGTTCTGTCTTGGAGAAAAAATAGCGTGTGGATTGTTAAGTCACATATTAAAAGCTATTGATTTGGCATAATTGACCATAGAGTATTTCCTGAGTAATTTTAGGGAAGAGCAGGAATGGACAAGTCACATCAATAGCTTGATGAAGGGATCTTGAATTTATTTAAATATGTCAGAATCTACACCGCACTTTACTACATTGTTATGCAGAAACCACAAAATGTCATTAAGCTATCAAAAAGAGAAAATTATATATCTGAAAAACAGACTTACAGATAACGAATGAAAAAGACAGAAACTACAATTTCCTCTAAGTCAACGTAAGAGTTTTTCTTCTTGCAGTCACCTTATGGACCAGAGATATTCAGTTCTTATACTATGGTTGGGAAAGCAGTACTAACAATTAGTGCCTGTTAGAGAAGAAATATATCCGTACATACATTTAAACTCAGATAATCTATTCACGGTATGTCAATTGAGTGTGAAATTAAATTGTGAAATTAAAAAGGATTTCTATACATGTTAATGGAGAAGTATAAGGAGCAAGATCTCTAAAAGGAGATAATGCACTTGGTTGTCATCGTAGATGAATTCAAAATGCTGATTTTCAAAATCTCACTCAAATCTTGTTTGATATTCAAGGTGATGGAGGGTTTCTTAGGTCTCTGTCTAGTGAACAGCCCAAATCTTGTCTATGGGAGCTGATACAGTAGATGATTTTAGATCAAACATGATTTTAATATATAACATAATATACAAAACTATACACAAAACTGAAGGAGCTACTGCATATAAGCATTCATCTGTGATATGGATAATGTGGAGCATTTGGTCTATTAAATATGTAAAAATTACGATAAATCTTAATTTTTAATTATAGAGATTTTATCCTAAATGAAGAGTCTTTCCTAGTACCTTTAAGAATATCCCTTTCTTAAAGTTTCTCTGTCTTTATATGTTTTATTTTTCTAATTGACAAAGTACAAATGTCCTTTTACGTGTTTTGCTGTCTATCATTATGTAGAAACAACCTCAGTATTTATTTTTCTTATCAACTCTTCCTGGGAATCCTAATCCACATGTACATAAAAAAAAACAAATAGCACAAATACTGTCCACATTTCCAATAAAAAAAAGTATATATTTGCTGTAAGGAAAGATTTTGAACTCTGACATATCTTGCAACACAAAATCTCATCTTTCAGTCTCCACCTCCTTGAAGGGACTTTCTATTTTGGTTGACTGACAGATTTTAAACTAATGTACATTAGCAGCAAGTATTTTCATGTCATTTGAGCACACTGCCATTGCCACCTGAGGATCTAATTACACAGCCTTAGGAACTGCATTATTAAATGTATCATAGAGTCATGTTAGAAACACCTGTCTGATAACTAGTGTTTAAACTGTGTTTAAAGTTCTCAGTGTGGCTGTTGAGAATAATCTCCATCTCATTGTTCTTATTAGTTGCAAGTACAATTGGGAAACACATCCTCTTCAAGGTTGTTGGTAGGGCTTTTGGCTCTTTTAAACTCTTAAATTGTTCAAACATTCAACTGTATTAAAAAAGGAGTAAGCAAATCTGAAGTTCTGTCCTATCGTCTATTTAGAAATCTGTGACCCTTTCCAGAATAGTCAGAATTTTATTTGGCAAAAGATCTTCTAAAACATTTGAAAAGTCTCATCTAAAAGTGAAACTAGTATATTTTAACCTTAAAGATGTAGTAACTTCAGAGAAAACAAGCTTCTCTTTGACAGAGAAATAATCATCCGTATTGCTAATGACACATACAGATACAAAAATACTTATCAGTGAACTTTTTACTTCTGTGTCTCAATCGTACAACTCATGATAGCTTATCATGTGATAACACATCTTACATTATTTAAGCTACAGTGACATTAGTGCTTTATGATTTGTTTTATAAACAACCTCAATCTTGTTACAAATGTTTCTCAAACCAATAAACACAAAGTTTCTAAATCAAGTAAAGTGTATGTGTTTGAGCTGTCAATGAATTTAGTCCAGTATATTGCTTTTTACAATAGAAGTTTAAGTTATTCTGAAACATTATCATATAAGGAAGGGAACAAAAACATACTTTTGGCAAAACCATGAACTTTGCTTCTAGTCTTACCATTTTTAATTGTCATTTGTGTAAATCCATTGATTTAAGCTGTATTAATACATATTTACACATTGGTGGGAAACAGCAGGCATTTCCTCACTTTTACACATTTCTGTATTTCCTTCAATATCTGGCCAATGACATTACAGGGAAGTAAAAACTAGATACACGTCTTCCTAGCTAGTGGTCTTATGCCACCACAGAATCAGTCTTCTTTTTCATTCCCCGTGCAGGGCTACAGCTCTCATTTTAAAGCCCACTGTGTTTCTGTGATTCTTTCTCCTGTTGTTACAGAACAAAATAATCTTTCTATGAAAGGTCTGGTCACGGTGTTGGGAAAATACAGTACTCTTTTCTCAACTATGGATGATAACAGCAATATCAAGGCCCTAGAAATTCCTTTAAGAGATGCCACATTTCTTAAAAATTTTCTTGATTTTTGGGCAGCAGCTGATATGCACATCCGTATTCTCAGATACCAAAGAAAATCAGTGTTAAGTATATTTTTACAATGTTTTTCTAATGCACTACATCATACTAAGCATACAAATTTTTCAAGTGGACTTCAGTAAAAGCAGTGTCCTAATCCCCTGTGCTATAGTACTGTGTTTCCCTAAAGGAGAAGAAAAGCCTTCCCTTTGCAGAGGGAATCGCAGCAACATTACTCAAGGCTTCCTCCTTGCTGGCATGAATCTTCTTGCAGCTTATAGGGTTTATTTCCCCCTGATGTTTAAAAAAAAATAACATGAGGCAGTGCTCCAGTACTAACTGCTGTGCCTTTGTTTAAAGGGTGGGCCCCATTTACAGTCTGGTGAATGATACCCTTGCTGTAAAACCTAGAAAAGTCAAAGCATTTGGCTCAAGCACGGGCTTGTGGTATGTTGTGTGTATTCTTTCTTTTGGGAAGCTCAGTTTAGGTTTGTGCTGGTGAGTAGTCTGCCAGCACATAGATAAGTTTCAGGGTTCAGCAGATGCTGGAGATTGTTTCCCATATGCAGCTTGGGTGAGATCATCTTGGGACAGGAGAAAGAGCCTTAGGCACAAGATCTGAACCCTGACACTTCTCACAGCATAAAACTTGTTCTGTTGTATTTACATGGATTCCGTTCTCTAGAGCTGAGAGGAAAGAAATATTCCCCTCCCAGACTCAGTCGGAAATACCATGTTTTACTTGGTGAGCAAAATATACAATCAATACAGAGATATATTCAGTACATTATCAAAGTAGTAGGTGTATAACAATTTGTCTGAATGCGTGCAGCTTCCCCCTTTTTGTATCAAGCATACCCAGTAAGCAAAAAATTTTGAAGTTCTTTCTTAAATAGAACCATCCTTTTATTACCTTCCAGATAGAACTTTTTCTTTTTAAAAATTTTATTCCCTAAGCAGCAATTAGTATGTGGTCTATTTGCATGTGGTGCACAAACATTAAGACTTGCAATATCATCACTGGTATTAGAGCCTACTGAGATAAACACAGAAACCTGCTTTAGTAAAGAAAAAATGTAGACTGACATTTTTTTTTTCAACATGTTACAGCTCTGTACCTGACTGACTACCCCTGTTAGAAGAGGGAGTTCTTATAAGAAACTCATCCCATGTGTGAAAGGTCAGATTCAGAGGCTAAGTGTTCTACAGCAAGCCTCAAGGCTTGTAGTTACAGAAGCTCAGAGGAGCAAAAAGATGTTCAAGCCAGGCAATAATGGGAAAAGAGAAATAAAAAAAAAAGCTGTGGAGGAAAAAAATAATTCCCACCTCTGTGTTCTCAAAGGCAGACCAGACAGGAAGAAAAAAATCTAGCGAAGGAAAATCTCTATTGTAGAAGATTTAAGAGTAAGAGCCTGTATAAAACAATGTAAATAAATCATAAAAAAACCCCCAACAAAACAACTAATTATATCCCTCAAAATGATTATTGGAATATATTATGATTATCTGGCCATGGTTTTGGATAACAGTTACTCTCTGTTAACCCTTTACCTCCCGAGAAGGGGAAGGGAAAGAGAAAAGGGAAAGAGACTTGTGAGTTGGAAAATTAAAACAGCTTTAATGAAACAATAACAAAAAGGATAATAACAACAACAACAGGGAAAAAAAAGAATATGTACAAATATATACAAAACCAATATCAAACTCTCCCGATTATGATCACATCACCCCGGATGCTGCAGGGCAGGCCTTGTGACAACCCCAATCTGGACTAAGCAGCAGACAGGAACTGGATTCAGGAACGCACATACCGAAGGCAGAAGAAACAGACAGAGTAGTTCTCAGATACTGGCCATAGAACAAGGGAGCTTGGCCCTCATGATCCCTCAGTTTTATGCTGAGTATGACACGCATGGTATGGAATACTCTGTTTGGTCAGGTTTGGGTAACTGTTTGGCCCGCTCTTCTCCGCAGGAGGATCACAGGTGTTACCCCTTTTCCGCCCTTTTCTTTCTGACACAGAAGAAGTTTAGCAGAACCAAGCAGTGGCCTTGGTTTCCATCAGAATAAGTATAAGCAAGAGCCTTTCTGCATACCATTCCTACTGTTGCTCCAGCAATAACTATAAACATCAAGCGTTATTGCTCATGGAAGCAGACACTGTCTGAAAAGTCTGCTGTTAATTTCAGAGNCCCCTTTTCCGCCCTTTTCTTTCTGACACAGAAGAAGTTTAGCAGAACCAAGCAGTGGCCTTGGTTTCCATCAGAATAAGTATAAGCAAGAGCCTTTCTGCATA
>VZSC01010702.1:3937-18814 GCA_013398225.1 Steatornis caripensis
ATGCTACAATATATACTATTACATATTTTATGCTTATAAAATACTTTTATTATTATAATAATACTTTATACTATGATATATGCTCTAATTCTATTGTCAGATTATATTTCAATATAGTTACTACACGTAAAGTGATTCTTTAGTATCAAAGATTCTTTAAAAAAATTGGCAATGTAGCATAGAAAAAGCTGTACTTCTAAATGCAAATTTAGCAAGATTATCTGCAATATTTCTAAGTATTGATTTGATGTGTTTTTTTGTTTGACAAATAGTCACAATAAATGCTAAACAACCTAAAATATTCTTTAACATGCAAAATGACAACTTAGAGGATATAAATTCTAAACTGCTCTGATGTTATTTTGTAATTTACTTGCATTTTCAACTGACCAGAAGTATTTAAATTTGAGTAACAGCCAAAAGAGGCAAACATTCCCTGAGCAACTTGTCCTCAAGCCTACTCAAATAAGCTATCTTTTTGCAGAGGAATATTCACACAGCAGGCACAGCTGTTATTCTGCAATTTTTACATCTAAATCAAATATAATTGGACTTCTGAGTACCTTTAAACTGTATGCTGGGAGAAGGGTCTAACTTAATGCATCATTTGCATTAACTATAAAAGACTGCTTTTTTATCCTCTAAAATTTACTGTGCTTAAAAAAGTATTTGGAAGAGCAAAACTGTTACTTGGTAATTTTATAGACACTTAAGATTTACTTGCACAGAATCTTTTCAGCTATAAAAGACCTTTAAAACCAACAAAAGTAACTCGTTCTTCTAAGTTCTTTACAGATAAAATATTAATGATAATAGACAGTCCTGAAAATTATATTCCTACAAGTTTTACTGATGATTACATCCTCAGTGCCAAAAAAAGCCTCAGAGACAAAACCTTATAATAATATTTTATTTGGTGTTTTTAATGAATTCATTAATGATTCATATGCAGATGAGCATTTAGTTCATACCATGAAGTACTTCAATTTCAGATTCATTGCTATTAATTTAAGAAGTTCAACTGAGGCATTCTTTATTGTTACTTATTAAGATTCATTGTACTTCTGAATTTAACATTCAGACAACGTATTTTGAGGATTTTTAGTCTTAATTTTTCATATAAAAATATAAAAAGCATACTGTTTATTAGCCTTCCATCACCAGGGACGAAAATCTGAAATTTGACAAAATGTCATCTTTAATCATTATATGGGAACATTGTAACAGGCAAAATTGTGTCTAAAACGGCTCCTTGCTCATCTTTTATTGATAGATGTAGTAAATATCACAAAGGCAATCCCATCAAAATAGACTAATCTTGATTTTTTTTGAATCACAGAAAGGATAAGGTTGGAAGGCACCTTTGGAGATCTTCCAGTCCAACCCACTGCTCAAAACACGGTCACCTAGAGGAGTCTGCTCAAGACTGTGCAGTTGGGTTTTGAGTACCTCTAAGGTGAAGACTCTACAACTCATCTAGATGAACTTCCAGTGTCTGACCACTCTTACAGGAAAAAAAATAAAATCTTATGTTTACAAAGAATTTCCTGTGTTGCAGTTTGTGCCCATTGCCTCTTGTCCTCTCACTGGACACTGCTGAGGTCTTCATTACACATGAATATACAATGTACTCATACACATTGATCACGTCTATCTGAGCCTTCTCATACTCGGGATGAACAACCCCAGCTTGCTTTGCCTCTCCTCATGTCGGATGTTCCTAACCCTTAATCACCTTTATAGCTCTTTGCCAGGCTTACTCTGGTATGTCCCCGTTCATCTTATAACAGGGACCCAGCACTGGACCAGAACTGAACCCAGTACTCCAAACGTGTCTCACCAGGGCTGAACAGATGGGAAGGATCACCTCCTTTGAGCTGCTGGCAACACCCTTCTGAATGCAGCCCAGACTGAAGAGGACATTGCTGGCTCATGTTCAATTTGTTGTCCACCAGAACATCTGTGTCTTTTCTGGGAAGCTGCTTTCCAGCTGATCAGCCCCCAGCCTGGACTGGTACATAGGGTTATCCCCCACTCCTGTGGAGAACGTGGCATTTAACTCTGGAACTTCATGAGATCTCTGTTGGCTGTACAACCATCTGATGTGTCAACGACTCCTCCCAGTTTTGTACCATCTGCAAACTTGCCGAAGGTGCGCTCTGCCCCATGACAGAGGATGACCATGACTTTTCAAAGGTAATCAAGACTGATCTCGTGATGACTTTGACCAGCTCCCTCAGGACGTGTTGGTGAATCTCATCAGATTGCATTGACTTGTATTATACTCAGTTTGTTTGCATGTTCCCTAACCTGACTTCCTTCCATGAAGTGTTAAGTTTTCCTTCTCTGGACTTTCCCATTTGTCTCAGGGGCTTGGAATTGCTGAAAGCCAGTCCTAACAATAAAGGCTGAAGCAAAGTAGACATTAAGTACCTCAGCCTTTTACATGTCCTTTGTCATCAGGTCCCCTACCCCATTCAGCAGTGGTTTTCCCCAGTCTTCCTTTTGCTATACACCCATAAAAACCTTTCTTGTTGCCCTTCACATATGCTCCTGGGCTCTGGCTTACCTAGCCCTGTCCCTTCATGCTCAAACAGAACTACAATCCTTCCAGGTCACCTGTTCCTGCACCCACCTCTTCCATGCTTCATTTTTACGTTTGCTTTTTGTCCTGCAGGCCTCCTGCCACTCTTGTTTGACTTCCTGCTCATCAGGATAAACCAACTCTTGGGCTTGGAGGCATCAATGAGAAATAACAAGTTCATAGGATTGCTGGAGACTCCAAAAGTCTGAAAGTCTTTGAGTTTTCCATCTAGATTAAAAAATACTGAGGTAGCTTATTGAACTAATTAGTATCATATCCTCATTAAGTGATTTAAAAAGAGTGTGGAAAATACTGCAGTAACATGCTATTTGATCAGTTTTCAACACCTGACCATTTTGTTTAATAATCCTACATACAATACTCTTAAACACAATGTACTTTCTGAAGCACATTAAGTGAAGACTGTAACTTTTGCAGAAAAGATTAAAACTCAAGAATCATGCTGTATGACATAAACGCATTAAGCGAACTGATTACAGCTATAATACTGGACTTACAATATTTGCATATTAGCACACAACTGAGTTGAAAGCCTTTGAATCTTTCTACTACATTAGGAACCCTCCTCTCTCTCCCCTGCCCCAATACCAAGGTTACCAAATAAATGTAATATGTATCTATTCTGAAGGATGTAGCAGGGAATACAGCTTGGCAAGTACACAACTAAGTAAGATGGACTGTCTGAAACACAGTAAAGCGAGATCATGTAAGTGGAAGGAGCAGCAAAGAAATCTTGTGCTTAGCACTATATCTTTGATATGAAGAAGTAACATTTGGTTTTCAATATCACTGTCTAAAGTATTTTCTTAAATGTCAAAAACCCTCTAAAACCAGCACAATTCAAAACTGGTGTCCGTGAAGACCCAAGAAATAGGCTTAATCTACTCCTGAATCTTATATAAGGTAACCACTTATCACTGAGGTCTCTAAAAGCTACATCTGACTAGGCCACACATCATAGTTTACACAAAGCTATTCAAATCTTTCTATGCTCAGAATCCATAGACTGATACACACACACACACACACACACACACATACACACACACACATAACGCATCTGAGTGACATAAAGGAATAGAAAGCTCAAAGGCAGCTTCCCCGTAGGAGCTTCAGCACTCTATTGCAGAAGTGAAAGAGCAGTTCAGTAGCTCAAACCGAGCTTCCTTCTTCCCACAATCATGCACCTGCATTACACAGAAGCCTCTGTGACAATGTTACTAGTATTCACAATGCAGCTTAAAACATTAGAAGTACTTTGCAGTTCACATGTGATTCAGTAGCCACTGGATGATCACATCATTCTAATAATACAACTAAAAATCCTTCACGTAAAGGTCAAGCCAGAATTTGATTCAGCCAGTCCCAGTCATGCAAAAGTGAAGAGAGAAGTGTCTTTTCTTTTTTTTTAATTAATTACAAACCTGGCAACAGAGAAAGGAAGATGCTGTCTCTTAACATAAATTAAATTAGTATGTTATTCTACTTTCAGAAAAACTTTGGCATCATTAATATCTGTTGTATTGAAGCAACAGATGCAATAATCTAAGAGCACTCTTTTACATATAAACATTTTATAGGTGTTTAATTTTATTTTTTTAACCCAAATCAAATACTTTTGATATTTTACTTCATATTAACTGCTGCAAGATTCCACCACAACAAATTGAGATGAATCATTGATAAACAATGAATTTTCACCTCTATAAAAACATGCACAGTAAACAAATATTAATGTCATAAGTCACATGTATTTTCAGTGTAATTTGATTTTAAATAGTAAACGGGCAGAATATTCTCAATAAACATATTTTATACACATCAAAGAATGATTTCAAAATCTTTTTAGCAAGCAATTCTTAAAAAAATATTTTGATTTACATATTTGCAGTTAATTTCATAAAAATAATAAGCAGCAAAATTGATTTAAGGTATTAACTGTAAAGTTATTTAACCAGATCCAGTTATTTAACCATTTTTGATAAGTAACTTATCTTGTGTGTCTAAATTTCCACTTGAAAAATTAAGGAATCTACTTGATTCACCTGCAGGTGACACTGTTGGTCTTAGCCATACAACCAAAGAGCAACAGCATTCCTTTCAACATACTCATTTGCAGTCTGGATCAATGGTGTCACCAAAACACAATTATTTTTCTTGTATTTGTACACTAGTACTTTTAAAGTTCCACTGCAATATCACACCTCTGCAGAGACAGTGATTAATGCAAGTGCTTCAAGTACAGATATATTTAAACTGAATTTATTCTGATAAAGCTTGAAGTAAATGAAAAAATGTGTGAACTGAAGAGGGGAAAAAATAGAGCATATACTTATAGCAAGGTCTCTTCATCCGAATTGAATATTTGTATATTTTCATATAAGTGCTGAAGTACAATACCAAATAGTTATGTAAGTTCATTTAAAAAAAAGAAAAAAACATGAAAAAAGACTCAAAACTTCGGTTTTAAAACAGTTTAGAAAAACTTGTAGGAAATGGAGCTAAGTCAGGCATGAATATAATTACTTCCAATAAAAGGAAACACACAAACAAGAATGCAATTACAAAAAAATCCCTTACATCCTTTAACTACAGAACACACAGAAAAAATTTTTTACTGTTGGTCAAAATTACTGTAATTTTATCTGGCATCGTTTCAACTACATTTTATTGCTAAAACAAAAATTAACTCACGCCTTCCAACCCAATCTAAATGGAGGTTTTAGCCAAGTGAGTCAAACCAAAGAATGCCACTCAATTACACATTTTATTAGAGTATGTAGCATTTGATTATTAAACACTAAATAGGTCACTCAAAGGCTGCACTAAAATTCTACAGATTATGCAATAACAGCAAGCAAGTAGGCGTGTAGTATAATAAACCACTAATATCTATTTGAAAAATAGATTATTTCAAAGAAAATGTAAATTAATCTCTTAAAGTAGTGATTCTACTTTCTGAAGCATGGAAGCCTGATTTTAGTAAAATCAAGATGGATCAATTCTGTAATAAAACTAGAAATTAATTTAGATCACAGGCAGCACCTCCAGTTCTTTATAAAGGACTACTAGTTTTTATTCAAACTGCTGTTCTTCAGTGATGTAAGTACTTTCCCCCCCAGCAAAATCTTAGCTGTCAAACGCACATATATTAATGGGACAGCAGTAAATCAGAAGGGCTTCCAACAATCCCGCTAAGGTATTGGAAGACTGATGCCAAACAAAAAAAACCCCACAATGCCGAAGACACAGATCGATGACATCACCCTGAGAAAGCAACGCAGTTGTCCCAACAACAAAAACAATGGAAAGAATGCCGACAACAATTCAACTAAGCAACAAGCTTATTAACTGAACCCACTGAAAAGTTACCCAGAAATCTCGTATACAAGCAAAACTTAATTTGTTTGTTAATAATTTTCACCATCAGAGACAACCAGGAGTCCTACATGTGAAGTCACAGAGTTCACTGCCTTTATTTCTGAGGGTTAAAGAATTCAGTCAAAGAATTAACATTACAGGCCTCAAATTGCCTCTCTGCTGTTTAACACCAATTTTTTTCACCTGCTTTACTATTACCCCAAGTACCCCGAACTGTGTGAAAACCATATACTTCATAAAAATGGCACCTATGAAAAAACTCCTTCCTTGTCTTTAAAGGTTCAAGAAATAGCACTACAATGCTAACAAATTGAAAGCTTGTTCCTAAGGTGAGCTGGATAGGCGTAGAGCCATTACAGAAGTGTGCCCAACATGGAACTGAGAGGGCTTCAAGTATTTTCTCCAGTTTCAGATTCTAGTTAATGTAGGTTCACCAAATCTAGATTTAAGTCTTCACTTCCCTTTTGTTACTCTTTATTTTGGATCTCTGAAGAGGATATGCTTCAAAAAATGACTAGCTTGTTTTCCTTCTGCTCATCCATACAAATGCTTTAGGGATTACACTTTCTCCCTCCAAAAGCAGAGGAGAATGAATTCTGCCCAGCTGAGGACCTTGGTATTACCAGTCATCAGACTGCTATCAACTAGCAGTGTACATTGCTTACTGGTGAAGTGACTGACAAGATCAGAACCTTAAAAAACAGTATTTCAAATCTTTAAACACAATACAGTAGGTATCTGCATGTGTACAAAGACACAACCCTTCTGATTTAATTTTAATAGTCTTGCTTTCCAAACTAAACACTAATTAAGAAATACATTTAACATTTACAGAAAAAGAGTTAAAAAGTAAGACAGAAAAAGTCTGTGGAGTCCCATTAAGCCTCGCTGCCTCAAAGAGATCCTAGATACTGGTTTTTTTAAACACAATTTGCCCTGAAGATAGCATGGACAATGAAGCAGGGAGCAAGATTTTATATTTCAGACTTCTGAAACAAAGGAAATCCATATGACTCTGAAACAGAGATGACTTTGGGATACAGAAATCCTACTGGGTAAAAAGATTTTGATCTTTCTTGACTCAGCCATACACTTTAGCAAGCATTTCTGTTCTAAACATTTTGCTATATTTCTCTCATTTGAAAGGCAAGGTTTTTAACTCATTTAAAGGAAGAAAGACTCTCATTTTAAATAGTGCACATCTTTGAAAATTCAGAAGAAAGGAAATTTTCTTTCAACAAGGTTGTACTACTGAGAAGTATTCTGGAAGTTTTCTCAGAGAGAGGCACATCCCTTCCTCTTTCTTTCTGTATTAGATTTTGATGTCCTCTCGATAAATTATATCTCCCACTCTAAATGCTGATCAAAAGAGGATATTCTGCTCCTGAAGCCATGGGTGTGCACACAATTCAGCACTACTTTTCTGTCCAGGCATACTGGAAGAGGGAATATTAACCAGGTTCAACTCTTCTTTTGAAATGAACAACTTGAAAAGAGGAGGGCTTTTCTGTATCTGTGAACTTTATAGTCTCTGGATCGCTTCTGCTGGCCGCTTCTTGACAGTTTATCTCCTCATACCAAAAAAGATTTGCAGATTTTATTGCACCTTATGCATCCAAAGTTTCTAGAGCAAAGAATCAGTCTGTTTCCGGGAGGAAACAGACTGGTATCTAAAGTCAGCAGAAATACAGGTGTTTTAAACAACTGCAAGTAAAAAAGCAATGGTATGTAATTGGAGATGAAGGCCACTTACAGAAGACTAACATCAGAGTAAGCACCTACAGGGACGGACAAAATACACCAGAGGAGGAAGAGATAAGACAGTGACGAAGCACCAAGAGACGGGAAAATAAAAAAGTATTATCTTGCTTCAAAGGCACTTTAGATTGCATATTCTACGTAATTTTTCAGTGTAAGCACTCTGTATAGTTTTCACAAAATACTGTGGTAATATGAATGGGGTAACAATTGACAATGTCAATTAAAAAGAAGTGTTCTCCTATATTTAATTTCTGTTAAAAAGCAGTACAGTATGACAGCCTGCAAATTAAGGGAGAAGAGCTGTTAATACTATGAATTAAAAAAAAAAATCATAATTCTTGATCACCGTATTGGAATATTTTTGTATGAGCATGGTGACGTGCATGGTAAGACGACATTTCTGCATTCAATAAAGAAAGCAAGACATAAAGTTCCTGTAGATTCTGTTTGATAGACACCTTACTAATCAAGAAATTTTGAAGTCTACTTTATTAACACAGTTTAGAAACAGAAATATATTTGTGCAAAACAAGGCTTTCGGAAGAAGAAATGCAATAATTTTCCATGTTTTAATTTCATAATGTAATGTAATTTCCTACATTTCAGCATCATACATGTAACCAAAAAGCGAACCTAGTTGCAATTAAGGGCATTCTGCAAAGCCCACAAAATCAGGGATTCATTTCAATTCTTCTCTGGTTTAGGAGTAACTGAAACATGAACCAGTAAACTATTTTTACCTGTGCTGATCATGTACATCTGTCAAATTCTTAGCCATATATTTGGTTTACTACATTTACGCATACATAGATTCAATAGCCAGTTTCCAGTATTTTTATGTGTGTCAAACCAGGGTAGGAGGTCTTTTTAGCACACCATTATTTCACAGTAGTAATGCCTAAGAGTGTTCTTTATAACCACTCCCTGAAAGACTGCCTCCATAGAACTCAATTCCTACCAAAACCTATTAAATGGACAGAGAGAATGTCAAGAAAAATAGTGTTAAAAAAAATAAACCCACAGCATCAAATCCTATTTTTCAAGGTTTTTCTTTTATACAAGAATAATTTTTATTGGTAGAACTGGACATTGAAAGTACTGCTTGCATAGATTTATGACGTTTATCACAATTCAATCTACTGATATGGCTTGAGAGTTAAGTAAGTCCAGCAGCCAAAAAGAAACCCTTAATGTCTAACATGATTTAGTGATAATTCTGTCATCATTAATTTTTTGCCAATTCCTGAGTGCAAAAACCTCCTTTGATTTCAAATACTCTCTCATCCTTTATCCCCTTTTCCTAAGTAAAGATGTCCTAATTTCTGGTTACACATAAACGTAAAACTGCATGCAATGGGTGGGTAATGTTTATTTAAAAGACGTATGTAAATGAGGAACTACTGTAAAGAATCACTATCTCATGTACTTACTATACACATAAAGTAAATTACTATACATGCATATTCAGCTTCTAACAGTGGGCTTTGTATATGCATGAAATGGGAAGCACATATATAGCAGAATACCACAGAATATAATGCAATAAAAATTAACAAAAATTATGTATTTCAATTTCCATAGGAAAAGAGAAGTAGCAGGAATCAAATTCACTATTTGCTTTTACCTAGAAGCATCTCTATACCTTATTAAACTGCAGGAAATGAGAAATAGTGTATCAGAAAAAGACAGCTGTAGATGAAACAGCAGGCACTTCAAGTTTATAGCCCTCTTTTGCTTCAAATGGTTTCAGAATTGATTAGTTTTATATTGCAGATAAGAACTTAAGAAAAAAGCATTATTCCATTTTATTAGTATCAGATTCCAATAGGGAATAAAGCCTTCATGACTTAAGATCAGAGTCTATCAGCTGACAGAATCTATCAGAGTGATCATCCATATTACTCAAAGGTCCTGATGCCATTTGCTGTTCTCAGAACTACTTGCCCTATTCAGCTCTGATGCTTTTGTGGTCTCTGCTTCACTTCTCACTTCTGCTTCGCCATCACAAGTACAATTAATCAGCTAATCTTCAAGATGTCAAAATACATTCAGTCCTTCAGGCTATTTCCTCTCCTCAAGAAAAGCATTCTGTTCAGTAACCACACAAATGTATTTGCCAATGCAAATGCAGCTTACACAAATTCTCTTTTCGTTTGCAAGACTGGTGTTTTCAAAAACACTATCAATACTGTTGTATTACTCATGCTTTTCAGTAAGAATTGCCCTTTTGTTCTAAACTACTCTTATTGCCAGTATAAATAGCTAGCAGAAGTTTAAAAAAAATAACTGAGATGAATTCATAGTTCCTATGAAAATCTAGGAAGTAAATTTTGGGTCAGATAACGGTTTCCAAATTTTTCCTCTTCTGGAGACCATTTTTCTTCCACCTCTATTCTGCCAAAAGTTTAAGAACTACAAATACACTACACTTCAGATTTGGGTTTCTATCCTATGAAGTACATATGGAACTGTAGAAATCCTTAAACAGTATTTGAAGATGAGTAAGTTTCAGATTTAAAAAAAAAAAATTCAAAGCAATGATACGAGTCCATTGTGGGAAAAATTTGATTCTTACCTAGGTCCTCCCCTGGCCATTTCTTCTTGATTGTTATACATAAATCTACTCTAACCTCTTCCCCAAAAGAAAATGAAGAATTATGCTACTAGTGATATTTTAGACTAAAATACGAGTGCACGATGAAGCAGACAGTCTTTCTACACTTAAGTTACTACGTTCCTCTAAATTAATACTTTGTATATATCAAAAATTTCCCATTAGTAGAGTAATAAAATTTCAACTTTGTAAACCATTTTCCATACACATTTCTTAATAATGCCTGAAATTGGTTGTTTTTTTTTTCTTTCATTACTTCTTTACTGAATGTAAGCAAAGTTTTAGTAATGAGGTGAGATTTTACAAACTATGTTGCAAACCTGGACAGCAAGAGAAAACACCACTTTTCAATTCTACATTCATTCTGTTCATCGAACTTTGTAGTTACATTCAGAGCAGACTTTTCCACCATTACTTCAGTTTTGCCAGTGATTACACATGCTCTCTCGCTATTAAAACTCTGACCTACTTGATTATGTGTCCTAGAAAAGTATTGTGAAAACAGAAAGTAATTTGAAATGATTATTTATGTAGACTAAATGATCTCAATTATTAAAAAGTCCCTACTGGAAAGTTTTTTATTTTGTAAACCCAATGTTGCAAGGTAGTTCTGATAAGGTAGCAGTGATATTGCTGTTACTCACTGATACTGGTTTGTTATTTATTGGTTACCACAGCATTGTGACTGTACGTGTCAATATGTATGCATGTACGTCTTCTAATAAAGATGACTGTTATCCAGGACTTCACACTAGATTACTTCAGTGGTCCTCTTTATTACTAATTACATAAAGACATCTTTTCTTGACACATGAAAAGTTTTCTCTAGGCTTACCATTAAGACTGACAAAATATAACTCCTCTGAATCAATAATGACAACAAGTTGCATTTATAAATGTTCACATTGCTAATACAACGAAGTCTTATTCTGTCTCTTGGACCAGGTAGGAGGAGGAAGGGTAATTACAAGGAACTTTATGTAAGAACAGATATAAAAGTACCTCAATATTTTGGAAAAATGATATTTCACTGACACAAACAGCATTTGCCTGAAATAAATATGACCAGAGCTATCTGCTAAAACAGAAAAATCTCCATCTATACAATACTATTTATGAGTCTAAAAAGCAAATTTTATTAATTTCTAGGAACATTCAAATGTTTAACCTAGCAATGTCTTACACTTTTCCTCATTTGTCCTTAAAAAGGACAAGTAAGATCAGCCATTAACAGGAGCCTACAGCTTTATTAATTTCCTTTTTTAAATAAAAAAGGTTGTAGGTATTATTTTGACATATTTGCAACAATGTTGTTACAGCATTTAAAATTTATCTAGAATCCATGATTTGCAGAACAGACCTTCAACTTTTCAAAGACAACTATTATCAAAGGATGCCAAATCTGAACTATGACTGTTCTTGCAAACACATACATACAACACTTGGTGTATAATCCTGAAAGGACAGGGGCACAGTCCACTAAGGTTCACAAGCTGGAAATCAGGTAAGATTCTACACAGAGGTTATATGGAAGTGGGGTGCCATAGTAACAAGTAAATAGTAATAAGTCTAAACCAAGAAGTTTAATGAGCCCATTGCTTCAGATATTTCAGATGCATTAGTGTTTTAATCACTTTGAACTGAAAGTCACATCTTAGAACGTAACCAATGTAATTACAGACTCAGTAATAACGTTTCAGCTGCTTCGTCAATACTTTTACAAGAAGTTTTAAAAAAAGACTAGTGCACCTATGAAGAGACAGGAATACACACACAGAACAATATTTTAAAATATTAAGCATACCTGTGTTCGCAGAATTTCACCTTTTGACAGTTGCATATCACCAGTCAACTCTTTCACAGTAATGCCTAGTGGTTCCAGACGCTTGCTGAAGTAATTTGTCATTTCAGCTGCCAAAGCCTTCATAGGAGCAACATACACAATCTGCACCAAAAGGACAGTTGCTTGATAAATGAGCAAACCCCACAATGTCATTTGTTTCATGGCAAGCATTACAAATCACAATTTATTGTGAAATATGATGCCAGGCACTTACAGTGAAAAATCTTAATAGTGATATATGAAAAGTAGTTATCTTTGCTGGCTAAGTGTGCAGCTGTTTAAAGGACAAAGGATTTTGTTTATACAGCCTCCTCACTTTGAGAATTGGTTCTGCATCAAAGCTAAATGCGTTTTCATAGCTTTTTAGTCACATAACAAGATTTTTAGAACACAAATAAGAATAGCTTTAACAGTAATGAAGTAAATCAAAACTAGCCTTGTCTTTGACTTGGAAGACTGTAATACCCTTGAAAACTCCCTGATTTCATATTCCATGTATAACTTATAACGGGGTTTACCTTACAAGTTAAAAAGCTGTTACTTGGTTCATTAAACTCCTACCTTAAACTCATCCTTTTTGATAACACCATGCTGGACATGCTGGCGAATTTCATGAAGGACTGTGAGCATGGCAATGTTAGTCTTCCCAGCTCCAGTGGGGGCACAGATTAACATGTTCTCATTTGTGTTGTAGGCAGTCTCAAAAACAATAGATTGGATTCGGTTTAGCCTTTTCATGCCTTTAAAAGCCAGTTGTCCGATCTGTTAAAACAAACAACACAGATATTTTGGGTTTTTCCACATGGTAACAAAACTATAGGATACCTGTTGAAATATATTTATTATGCCAAGGTTTTTATTCTGAGGATACCACCCTTGAACCCGTATGGAAAACAAAATACAGCAGGATAATGTCTCTTACAATTCATCAAAATCTTTAGCCGCATGCTATTTCAGAATTTAATGTGTTTTAATCAAGAGTGTGACCAAAACTAATATACAGTAAAACAATGACCTATTAATAAACAACACTAAAACAGCAATAGCCAGGTTAGAAGAATAAACATTTTTAAATCTAAGATGACAAACTATGACCACTTTAATGGAAGAAGAGGGAGCAATAGCCAGCAACCTGCTGAAGAAACAGATTATTAAAAGAATTATTTATAATTAATTTTGTGCAATAACATTTAATTATGCAAACACACATGCACACAAATTCAGTAGTAACCTTCTCCTTGCTTCTGAGAAAATATCCATCTTGCAATTGTTACTGTTCAGGCCTTTCTCCAACAATACTGATGACAAACTGTAGCCTCCAAAAGGAACACAAAATTTGTACATGTAGTCCCAAAAAACCTTAGAGAACATTTTCAAAAATTAAATTATATAGCCAATACAGGCAATTATAGTTATTATAGTCTAATGCATGTTTAAATCTTAAATAAAAGTACAAATAATCAATTATAAAAAGTATTTATTTTGTTCCTCTTGGTCTTTCTCAAAAATGACATTTTCACCAAGACAGAACCGCTGTAGACAGTTACAATTTCTGCATTTGAAGATTCTAAAACTTTTGCAACTGAAGAACAGACCCTTAAGATATAAAGTTAATTTTCTAATAAACTTGCTTTTTCTTAGTTACTTTCCACAGACANGTCTCTCTCAAAAATGACATTTTCACCAAGACGGAACCGCTGTAGACAGTTACAATTTCTGCATTTGAAGATTCTAAAACTTTTGCAACTGAAGAACAGACCCTTAAGATATAAAGTTAATTTTCTAATAAACTTGCTTTTTCTTAGTTACTTTCCACAGACACTTAAAAGAGACTGCAGAACACAGAATTATTTCCTTTCTATAGATTTAATTACCTGCACTGCTTCTACTAATAAACATGAAATGTATCTTACTGATATTTTTGATGATTATAATTTTTATTTTAATTGTAGGAAACCACAAAAGTACAAATTTGCTGCAAAAACCAGTCCTGAAAGCACCTTCTGAAGATCTCCCTTTCCATTACTCTGGGTGCTTTGGTTAATTTAGTCATTTGCTGTGGTAATAGTCTCTCCAATACTAATAATATTCTTTCCAATTCTAAGCAAATTATTTGAGCAGGAGCCAATTTATTACTACCTCAAGTAACACAGGCTTAGGAATGAGAGCTTTATCAAGAATTCAAATAAACTATTTTATTTAACTTTGTGGTAAACAGCACTAGATCTATGATTCTGCTTCAGAAAATTTTCTCATGGTCTAAAATAAAGAAATGTTTGTCATCTGTCCTAATTTCCATAGTATAAAATCACCTAAAATAAATACTCTATAATAATTACTTCTTCTGTCATATTATAACAAAATAAGAATACTACCTATTTATCATAAAGATAATCCATTGCAACCAAGTTNCTTCTCAGTAGTAACCTCATGTGAGAGGCTGAGATGCAAATTACAAATTCAGGTTAATACATCTTTTTCACAATACATGACAATACTCTACTCTTCATTGCAGATGAACGATGTATTTGATGACTGGCCAACTCTAGTTTCACTCTAGAGGACTTAAATATTAAAAAAAACATTGATATAAAAGTCAATGAAAATGCTACACGATTAACACACTTCTTTTTGAAAAATACTCTTTTCAGTTTAGCAGTACCTTTATTTCAC
>VZSC01010704.1:3018-18487 GCA_013398225.1 Steatornis caripensis
TATGAGGAAAGGCTGAGAGAGCTGGGTCTGTTCAGCCTGGAAAAGAGAAGGCTGAGAGGAGATCTGATCAATGCTTACAAATATCTAAAGGGTGGATGTCAAGAGGATGGGGTCAGACTCTTCTCAGTGGTGCCCAGCGACAGGACAAGGGGCAATGGGCACAAACTGGAACACAGGCAGTTCCACCTGAACATGAGGAGGAACTTCTTTCCTGTGAGGGTGACAGAGCACTGGAACAGGCTGCCCAGAGAGGTTGTGGAGTCTCCTTCTCTGGAGATGTTCAAAACCCGCCTGGATGCATTCCTGTGCAACCTGCTCTAGGCTAACCTGCTTTAGCAGGGGGGTTGGACTAGATGATCTCTAGAGGTCCCTTCCAACCTCTACCATTCTATGATTCTATGACATGGTGTAAATCAGAACAGATCATTTTACAAAACGCATTCTTTGTTCTCCATAAATATACACTGGATTTATTTTCTCACTGTCTTTATGGTTCATTCCTAAGGTTCATTCCTATAATAAAGTGAGTAGGAGTTGAAGGTGATGTGCTGTTTCTGCAGTGTCATACAGACTGGTGGAGTGAGAACTCGCTGCCAATTAACACCATGCATCCCTTATCAGTGTTGCCATCCATGAGTGCAAATAACATGTTAGGGAGTCCTACCTGTTAGACACCAATTTTATCTGGTTTATTTTCCCTTTCAGTGAGAACTAGGATCAGGCATGTCTGTGTGTGGACTTCAGTTATTTGTTTCTAAATTGTGAGTTGTTTTACCTGTAAATGAAGGTAAAGAAAGTAAAGGTAGATATCAAGCTCTCTTGTTACCAAAGATGTAATCAGGTTCTGAAAAGCATCTAACCCACAAAGGTAATGACTTAAAGCAAGTAACTACAGTCACTTCAAACTGTATGTCCCAAACAGATTCAGCTACACAGGGGTTCTGAGTTTCAAATTCAAGATCTGAATTGTGTTGACCCCACGTAATTATACAAAAAAGGCTTCAGGATTTAGCTGTCACTCCCTGAAAAACTGTAAACAGTCTCCACGTTTGGTTGCTCGGGTGGGTGTTGAGAGGCCAGCACTTTTTTACGAGTTTACAATAGCTGTAAGGCAATCTGTGACAGTCCCCATGTGTGCTAATATAGATGAGCCCAGAGATTACAGAATTTGTTTGAACAGGCCGTGTCTTACTGTTGTTTCTCATTTCCCAATCTATGTCACGAACTGCAGCACAGTACTTGAAGAAAAATGTAGTCCTATAGTTGTTTCCATGCAAAAAAATTGCCTCTTTTCCTTAGACAGCATTTCAGAAATAACAATATACAAAAAGTCATACTTCAGGTGTAAGGCGGATTGTGATAAATGAATGTTCACCAGCTACCTGAATGTCACAGAGTTAGTTTTGCAGATATGCAGCACCTACAACATAATGGTCTCCCAAGACACACTTTACCTAATTTCTGTGATTTACTCACTGTGCGTGTGTACACAGGCGGACTGGTTCTGCCCCCTTATTACATACAGCCATCATCTGCTAAGACCTGCAAAGCCCAAGGCTTGGCAGATGTGATGGATTGAGTACTACACGCGGTGCAGTCAGTTGCAGGTGCTGTCCCCCTTGCAGTACTTCCTGCTCTCCTTTCTCTCAGTAACACAAGAAATGGGTCATCCCATACAGAGGAAGCGTATGTTCCGTCTGGCTTTTTATGCTGGGACTGTTGGGACTACCTGAAAGATGGATGCCAACAGATTTCTCTCAGTGTGCTCATTTTCAGCGATTTTTTTCTGCTCTTTTTCTTCTCTTGTTCTTCTCACTCTCACCCATCACTTCTCTTAGCCTGCATTTACAGCCTTTCTTGAAGGATTTTATGTCTGTCACCAAGTTGTAAAGAGACTGCGTGCTACCTGGGAGAGTAGTGCCAAGGAGTCAGGGCATGTGTTGTTTCATATGGGTTCAGACAACTGAAGTGTCCTGCAGCCTCCTCATGCACTGCAGTCCCAGGGACCCATCCTGCACCTTTTGCTTTCCTTGTCAGTGGCTGCTGGGAAAGAAAATGTGGATACTATGCTATACAGCATGTGCTGTACTATAGACAGTTGCAAGGAGATATAGTTGCCTCAGAAAATGAAAGACGTGGGATTGTACTGGTTTTTCAACCTTCACTCTTCCCTTCTGCCCAGTATTGCAGAAATCTGAACCTTAAGTGGTATATGCCATTGAGGTAAGTAGAGGATTGCTCTTGTAGTTAAAATCATAACCTAACTTAGCCATGTGGGCAAGAAGGAAAAGCAAGGAGAGGGGATGGAAAAGAAAGAAAAAAACAATTTACCATAGACAAGAAGAAAGGTGGCATGGTTGAAACTGAGGAAAGAGGAAGAGGGCAAGCAGAAGTAGTGTTTTGCTCTTTAAAAAAAGCAGAAGTTACTCCATAAATGAAAAAGAAAGAAATTAAAAGAAAGGAAAAATCCTAATGTATAGTAGAGACTTTGCCTGCTATAGGGTATTTTGTGGTTGTTAAAAGTAATTGCACATGTAAGAATTAGTTTCAGAAATGGTGGAGTAGCATTCATATAGAGAAATGAACATTTATAAAACTTTCTTCTGTACTAGCTCAGTAATCAATGCGATGTTAAAAGTGCTTGTGACCATGTAAAATGTGATTATGCTGGGCCACGCTTCTGTGCATTATAATTCCCAGGAAGAAAATTCCAGTTGAACTTGGTTATTGGGATGCGGATCAAAAAGTTTTGTTTATGTCCATTTCCAGTACATAAGCAAATTTCTTCTGCTAACTTACTAACCTTCTCTTGTTACTGTTACAAAATAAAATTTCTTCGTATATTCCCATAAATTCAAGCAGCATATGCTAGATGCTAGCTCCAGTTAAAAGGTAGCTGCGTTTTCCTATATTTTGGCATACTACATCCATACTATGGATAGAAGTACTCTGTCTGGTAAAGAAATAGCATGAACAAGGAAGTGAGACCAATCATGTAATTTCAAGAGATTGTTGGAATGAGGAAGTCTATTCTCAGTTACTGCCACTAGATAAATAACGTGCTCCCCCAAAAAAATTAAACTAATATAAATATGTAAGTGAAAAAGCTTAAGGAAACCCTACTAAAATTTTGAGAGCGTGTGGGATATTTTTGTACTTAAATCCAAATAAGTGGAAAAGAGAACACTGAAGAATGAAAATGAGGGTGAATCTTTCTACCTGCTACTAATCCTGCTAAATGTACAACAATCAAACTTCGCAGCTGGCCAAACGTGACAGTCACCACCTGGAATGAAAGGCACATGGTTGGAACATGTCCTAGTCACACCTTCTCAAAGTAAAGTGGCTTTACACAACTTTTACAGAACATACAGCCTAGTCTTGCTGCAATTTAAGCATATGCCTACCCTAAGTCATGTGAATAGTCTGAAGAGATGTATGCTTAGTTGATGTATGCTTACCTGTGTGCTTAGATTCAGCTATTTACACTGGTGTTTTCAGGATCAAAGCCTTGCAGCTTGCTTCAGCACATGTAACCATTTTACAAACAAGAGTTTTATCTTGCTTGGGCTTGCCTTAAAGTGCAGAATACATATTTTCAACACATTTAGTTTACTCGTTAGATTAGAGATAATCATGTCTTATCGTTCACTGATCAAGGACATGTAGATAATATTGCAAGTATCTTCAAGGCTATTAAGATTTAAGATTGTTGCAAGGAATTTAAACTGTCCATGTTCACTGCCACAGATGACACCTAAATCAGAAATCTTAATAGTTGCTTAGAGTGGCCTATTTGCCTGAAAGGTTAACTTACTCATTTTGCATCTCTTTCTTAACAGGAAAGACTCAGTAGCAGTTTGTAATCTGCGTCTGTTTTCTTTCAGCTTGTTCTTGGAGGTGCAGATAGAGGACAGAAAAGATGATTCAATTTCTTTTTGTGCTCTCAGATTCAAATTCTGTGAAGTTACCTACTAGTTTACACTTCCACATCAGCTAACATCCAGATCGTGTGTGAACTAGCACAAGCCACAGCCGTGCTGAGTATTTAGGAAGGATTTTTGCAAAAGTCCTTACTTTCTAGAAGAGAGTGTTAATGAGTTTCTACTTTAGTAGAGAAGTGGATATGGGACCCCTGTCTATTTCCTTCAGTATCAACAGTATGGACCAGTTGTCTGTGTATTTGCCTGTATCTGGTTTTGAACCTGGTGGTATGGTGTGCCTCTACAACTTTGAACACTTAAAATAAGAAGCTTTTCTATAAGCCTGTTTAGTCAAACTTTACCCCAGCTTCTTAAGCAACTTAAATGCTTTGTATGCCATCAAAAATAAAACTGGAGAAAGAGGTCCGCTTGACTTGGAAGCTTTCCCAGGACCCTGCAAGTTAACATGAGCCACTGAGGCTGGTAAATGTAGACTGGCAGCATCTTCTTATGGTGTTGTAACAATTCTGCTACAAAATACACACCACTAATGTCACTAAAATACAAAGAGGTGTAAATAATTCTATTAACTTCAGGGAGACTATTCATATGAGTAAGACCTTTCAGCACTCAGTGGGTAATGAAGAGTTCTGGGTTGCCATGTTTCACATCCAGTTAGAAATTGTATCTCTTGATACTCAGTTTAGCCAGGACAGAAGCATTGCAAAGTTCATATGTGAAACAACAGTCATAATGCTTTCTAAACACCCATGAACAAATTTCCTATACCAGTGATTTTCCTTTGGAAATCATGTTGAAATGGAAAATAAAGGAAATGGAAATAATCGAAAATAAATAAATAATGGAAATAATGGAAAATAAAGCCTGTCAAACCAAAAAAAAATTGTCATTCGGCCTATGATTAATTTTGTTTTGGTAGAACTCTTATCTGTGATTTGTCTCAGAAGCTAGAACTGTCTGATAATTCATTTATCCATAGATAAGAGGAAGTGTGAAGATGCCATGACTTAATCACTGATTATACTGTGGTATTTTGTAGATCGGTAATGTAGTGGAATGAGTGTGAAATATGCAGAGTGTATTTTTGTTGATTGATTTCCTAGAGAGTATTAAATTAATTTAGTGATTGTAGTCACACTCTTTTCTAGTTATGTAGACCAGCAATTACTGAATATAATTACTGCAAGTATTGCTGCCGAGTAGACGCATTTTTGCCAATACAAATTATCTAAAATATTTATATCATATTACTTTCTTTCATTAATGTTTGGTAGTGATTATGTATTATATTGATTTTTTTAATGCCAGTTATGAGTCTTCTGGAGCTAGTGAAAGTAGATAAAAGTCACTACTGGACTGGACTGATAATCAGAGAGCATAATCAAGACTTTTCCAAAGACAGACCTAAAGACATCCTTCAAGTTCAGAATTATGTTTGTTATTACTGTTCCTGTCATCAATATATAGAACACAAAAGGAAACGTGTCTTCTCTAATTTGTTTTAGATATTCCACCATGGCTGTAAAAATGTGTGCATTGCTCGCTCTTTTTGTTTACTGTTCTTCTCCTATTTGTCCTCCTTTTTCCTCATGTCCCTGCTATAAATTACTGCTAATTTGTGTCACATTTTTATGTGCCTTTTAGGTATTGGAGTTGGCATGCTGGTTCGGGAATATGGCAAACTGTCTAACCTGGATAAATTCTACTTTTCCTTTCCTGGGGAAGTGCTGATGAGAATGCTCAAACTCATCATTCTGCCATTAATCATATCAAGTATGATCACAGGTATGACTGTAAATATACTGTTAGCTGATGGGATTATCGTTGTTTAGCTTTCCGTCTAAAAGAAATAACCTTTAAAAACAATTTGATGGAACTCTATAATAAAAAGTATAGATTGCATACATTTAGATTAAGATTTTCTCTATATAATGAGAATGGATTTAGAAGGATTAGCACTGTTATGTGGTAATTAAGTTGCTAAGCGCCATGAGATAAAAAAACTACATGTTTATAGATTCTTGTATCTCTTTCTCCCTGTTTTCAGGAGTGGGTTAAACAGTTGCAAATTGCAAGTCCAGAGCTGCAACTGCATATTCTTGGGTACAGAGTTAACTATTGTAAGTAGTCTCATGCAGCCATTTCACAAGAAAGGGAAAGCTGATCTCACAGCTTACTGTCATAAAAAGAGAAGATTCCTCACCTACAATTTCCTGGTCTCAACAAACTCCCTTGACGTACCTTGCATGAGCTCTGGCGTTTGCTGAATCCTTCTGTGAGTCCATTCAATTCACTGACCTGACAGAAAACTATAAATTAGAAAAAAAAGAAATAATCTGTTTTGCGTGCTTGGTTGAAAGGAGTTTTGGAGAAGTGCAAGAGAGTGGGGGGACTGTGTGTCTGGGAAGGGTTTATAGAAAGAACAGCAAAGTTTCCCAAACCTTTTTGAAGAAGCAAGTAAGCCATTGGCTGGAACCCCGCCATGGCATGCTAGACTTCGCTAAGAGCTCAGTCAGTAGGAAAGATTTGGAACAATTTGCCAGAGTGAGCCCAAAGCAAAGAGACAGAACTGGGTGTCAAATAGCCTTTTGGGGGCAGGGAGAGTTAAAGGAAGCCAAACAAACTTGTCTTTATTCTTTAAGCCTTTACTGAGGGAACAAGGGTTGTGACTCTTTTCTTTTTGCTTTCTGCAGTGAATCAGGAGACATGTGTTACTGTACTGTCTCCTTTCATCTCCATAAAGCCTGTGTTTTGGATATGTATTCATGTCCAGGTGTTTGTTGTTTGGTTGGATGGTCATGGAAATACATCAGACATTTGACTGCAGAAAAGGAGAGCATGTTGTGATCAAAAATAATAGGGGAATTTCAGTCACGCAATGAAAGTGCTTTCAAGAATAGGATATTGAATACAAACTCCCAAACTCCTCAAAGTTAATGGCTAAAAATGTCATTAATTTCAACAGTGCACCCCAAAGCAGGCCTATGACAGGAAGAGCCTAGGGAGCTGCCAAGGCCATTGGGACATATCTGTTATGTAGGGTGACAGGAACTCAGTGTTAGAGTTGAAATGGAGAATGTCAAGAGCTGCGAGATGGAGGCATCCAGGAAGGAAAACTGCAAGAGGCAGAGTGAGAAATGGCAGCAATGCTCAAGGGCTGTGTCCAAAGGAATGAAGGGAGATGAAACAGTTGTTAGTATGTAAAGGAGAGACAAACAGAGAGAAGAATGAAAAGGACTTGGTGTTTTAATTAATAGACAGGACAGCAGCATTTTTATGTAGATGAGGAAATTAGACAGAAAGCAAAGGAAAACTGAACTCTATTTTTATCGTATTGAACTTCGTCTGTGACAGGAGCTCGACGAAAAGCTGCTAAGATAAGACTAACGTATTTCTTGTTTCAAACAATCTTTTATTTGCGAGTGACATTGGGCCTGTGTCTTCAGAAATAAATTGTATCATTAGGATAACCATGAAATGAATTATTTATTAAATGTATCCCCATCCAGCACTTGCGAGCGGAAACAAGAATCATACTGTTAAAAATATTATGCTGACATTCAATATTCAACATTCCAGTATGAGTAAATTGCATTTGTAAGTACTAACACAAGCTTGGATTTTAAAGATTGGAGGAGTTAAATTCATATACAGAGATGAGAACAAGGTACTCTCTTTCTGACCTTGGCATATCTGATTTACATAGAAAAGAAGGGCTTATTTTTTCTACACTTCTATGTTAGGTTTTTAGGCAATAAAAGGAAACAAGATTGATAAAGAACAGGAGCTACTTCAATAGAATATGTAGAACTTTGCTGCTCTTGAAGAATAAAGTACTAGCTGCCTGTGTGCAAGTAATGCTGAAACGTGTGGCAAGCAAATGGATCACACATGTCCGTGCATGATGGTTTTCATTGTTCACCTGCATCCTTCTTCAGGATGTTGATGAGATAATTTGCCTCTTCTAAAAGAAATATGGTAAGCTTCCAAGCATCAGAAACGTGCATTTGAATTGAGTAAGTAGGCCTGTGTATAATCATAAAGGTCACCAGTCATTTTTCCTCTTTCACAGAGAGTCATACATAATGGTAGCGATTGGAAGTGACCTCTTGAGGTCATTTAGTCTAACCCTCCCTGCTCAAGCACAGTCAGCTGGAGCAGGTTGCCCTGGACCATTTCCAGTCAGATTTTGAATATATTCAAGCACAGAGACTCCACAACCTCTTAGGGCAAGGCAATATGTTTGACCAGTCTCATAGTAAAATAGTATTTTCCTGTTGGGACAAAATTTCATATTTTTTCATTTTTGCCTATTGTCTCTTGACTTGTATCTGGGCATCACCAAGAAGAGCCTGGCTCTGTCTTCTTCATTGCTGCCGATCAAGTATTTAGACACATGAATAAAATCCCTTGAGCCTTTTCTTCTCCACTCTAAACAGTCCCAGCTCTCTCAGCACCTTGTCATGTGGGAGATGCTCCAGTTTCTTCATCATCTTTGTGGCCCCTCACTGCACTCACTCTAGTAAGTTCATCTCTTTCTTGTACTGGGGAAGCCAGAACTGGACACAGTACCCCAGGTGTGGCCTCACCTGTGTTGTGTTTAGAAGAAAGATCACCTCTCTCCATGTGCTGGCAGTGCTCTTCATAATGGTGCCCAGGAGGCTGTGGGCAACCTTCGCTATGAGGTGTTGCTCTCTTATGGTCAGCTTATGGTCCACCTCGACCTTCAGATCGTTCTCTGCAGAGCTGTTCTCCAGCCAGTCAGCCTCCAGCATGTACTGGTGCCTTGCATTATTTCTCACCAAATGCAGAGCTTTGCATTTGTCGTTGTTGATCTTCATGAGGTCTCTCTCAGACAAATTCTTCAGCCCATCCAGGTACCTCTGAATAGCAATATAACCATGTCATGTGTCAGCCACCTCTCCCAGTTTTGTATCATCGGTGAATGTGCGGAGCGAGCACTGTGTTCCAGCATCTCTGTCATTGATGAAGATGTTAAACAGCAGCGGCTCCAGTATTGACCTCTGAGGTGCACCAGTAGTGACTTGCTTCCAACCGGACTTGTGCTGGTGATCAAAACCTTCTGGGCCTGGCCATTCAGCCAGTTTTCAATTCACCTCACTGTGCAATTATCTAACCTGTACTTTGTCAGTTTTTCTGTGGGGATAGTATGGGAGACAGCGTCAAAAGCCTTACTAAAGTCAAGGTAGACAACATGACCTCTTTGCAGTTTTGAATTTTAGCACCAAAGCAAAATTCACACTTTCAAAAAATACAATAAAGAATAGAACAAGGAGGGGAATGAAAAAATTAAGGAGGATCCAAGATGTGTCTTCAGCTATGTCAGTAAAACAAGCCAGGTACCTCACTGTTAGTGGCAAGGACACATCTCTGCATTTGGCTGTGAACCTTCCCTAGAATGAGACACAAAAGTATTTTCCTCATAAGTAACCTCATCATTATTGACTAAACTCAGGACATACAAGGATAGCCCCACAACGTGCACGCTGTACTTGGTGGAACCACATGTGCTCAGAGTATGCCCACCTCCTCAGGATTTGCGTATTATGCAGACTTCTGAGGGCTTATATCCAATGGTCACAGCTGTCAGACCTGTGTACATGTTCACATGCTCAATGGCAGACATTCATGGCCCCAGTACATATGAAGTTACTGCAGTAAAACTTGTGACAACACATCAGCTGGTCCTGGATGGCTGTCTTTTTAGTTCACATGCTAAGGGTATGCTACTTAGCTCACCATTAGAGAAAGTTTAACATTAGGTCATGTTATTGTGCTTTTGCTTCAGGCTAAAAGTGTACACAGATAATTGCCGTGGCTCATTTGGTGTGTGTAACGAGACCATGGTGCTGGATCCAAGGCATCTGTGAAGTTTTGATGCCTGCAGGAGGATTTTGTGAAAGCATGTTTTGTCGAAATACTAAATTTTGGTGACTAGTAACATTTTTGCACAAGAATCACCAAGACGTTATTGAAAATACAACTTGTAGTTTTCTTTTTTAAGATTAGAGTGTCTTAAAAGGTAATGTCACATCCTGAAAAACATCAGCTTATACATGTGCTTTTGAGACAGTGAGCTACGTACAAATGCATGTCCCATGACCAGATTCTTATCCGTTTGGACATCATGATGTAAATCAAGACCACAGCAAAGACAATGATGGTAGGAATCACTCCTTGAGATTCCAGGAGTTTCTGCAAAATTTAAACTATTAGTAATTTTAACTTGTTGGAGGAAATCCTGTCTTAGTGGAAAAACTCTCACTGACTTCTTCAGTTAGAGCAGGAACACATTTAGTCTGTTTTCAAATTGAAAAGGCAAAACTTTCCCTTTTTATTTAAATAGAGGGCTTTGTAGAATGTGATTTTTCTTCATGAACCCAATTCCTCAGAGTGTAAAAGAGGTAAGGTATTGTTTACATACTTATTTTACATAGTTTACAAGTTGCAATTTGTGGAATTTTTCTACTGACCTGCCTGGAGGCTAAACTGTAACCCAGTAAAAAAACTAACATAAGCACTAAGCATTTATTTGTTTGGAAAAATTTGAGAAGAATGGTTAGTAGGTCCTCGCTTTGGGGACAGAAGAGTCTGTGTATTGCTATGCTCTTTTAAACTGTTCTTAGTCTACCTCAGAGATGACTTTTAATTGTTCTCATAATTATTTTAATGGATGGAAGAGGTAAGTTTAATTTATTGTGACCCATAAGCCCACCACTGATAATTCTGTTCAAAACACCTATCTCTTTTGGTCTCAATGAGATTTCTATCCCTCAAATTAGCTAATAGTACACTAACACATCATTCATGTAAAGGAATTCTTTGTATTTTGTGTGTCCTGCTGTAGTGGCGTGGGAAAATTGCAAATGAAAATAAAAAACTAGAATGTTACTCAAGGCAATTGCTATGACGCCCAGAACTACACCTGTACTGAGTGTAATACTTAACACTCCAAATCTACTTATTTCAAGTAATGGTCTAAAACAAGAAATGATTAAGCAAATACCAAAAATGTATTATTTTTAGGTGCCCTATAGGGAGCAAGAATTAAGAATCTCTCGTGTGCTTTCTGGGAGTTTTGAGACTTAAAGCTAATAATTCTGGGAGCACTTAATAGCCTATAAAATGTCTTTGAAAGTCTTGGAAATTCACAACTCTAACTTCATTCAGAGAATTAAAATTCTCTAGAATTGTGCAGTATATTTAATCACATGTCTGCATACTGAGCAGATTAGTCCCATTTAATCTCTTTTAGCCGTCTTTTTCATGGACTGGGATTAACAAGGTATGTAACAGCAGTAAATGCTTGCAAATCTATTTTCTGTCTCGATTGCAACAGGACTTAGGCTAGACGCAGCTGTCCAGTTTTCTGGACAGTTCTTCCCCTGTACTTGAATACAAGCTGGGGAAACTTACATGCCTATCCCGGAGCTAACTATTCAACACAAAGTGTCTGCCCTTCTTTCCTGCACCTAAGTCCCATGTTAGTAGCTAGTGTCAGGAGATCTGGGTCTTAATCAACACTCCCAGCCCTCCAGATACTGCCAAAGTGCTGTGGCTCTGCTTTCTGTCTCTCTTCACAGAATCACAGAATGGCAGGGGTTGGAAGGGCCCTCTGGAGATCATCCAGTCCAACACCCCTGCTAAAGCAGGTGCCCCCAGAGCAGGTTGCACAGGAATACATCCAGGTGGGTTTTGAATATCTCCAGAGAAGGAGACTCCACAGCCTCCCAAGGCAGCCTGGGCCAGTGCTCTGTCACCCTCACAGGAAAGGAGTTCTTCCGTATGTTCAAGTGGAACTGCCTGTGCTCCAGTTTGTGCCCGTTGCCCCTTGTCCAGTCGCTGGGCACCACTGAAAAAAGTCTGACCCGCCCTTTAGGTATTGATAAGCATTGATGAGATCCCTTCTCAGTCTTCTCTTCTCCAGGCTGAACAGACCCAGCTCTCTCAGCCTTTCCTCATAAGAGAGATGCTCCTGTCCCCTCATCATCTTTGTGGCCCTCCGCTGGACTTTCTCCAGTAGTTCCCTGTCTCTCTTGAACTGGGGAGCCCAGAACTAGACACAGTACTCCAGATGTGGCCTCACCAGGGCAGAGTAGGGGGGGACGATCACCTCCCTCGACCTGCAGGCCACACTCTTCTTAATGCACCCCAGGATGCCATTGGCCTTCCTGGCTGCAAGGGCACATTGGTGGCTCATGGTGAGCCTGTTGTCCACCAGCACTCCCAGGTCCTTCTCTGCAGCGCTACTCTCCAGCAGGTCAGCCCCAAATTTGTGCTAGTGCATGGGGTTATTCCTCCCCAGGTGCAGGACCCTACACTTGGACTTGTTGAACTTCGTCAGGTTCTTCAATCAGTCCTTGTAAGACGGGGTTATTTCAGACTGCCTGTCTTACTGATTTTCAAACTGCAAGCCATGGACCATGATGGTCTTTCTTTAGGGCTAGAATGATTTCTGTCAAAAACTTTGCCTGAAAGCTGGCATCACATGTGTGATAAATGACCTTTCTTTGATGATTTTTCCAGGGTTACCCATAAATGGCAGAAATCTTACCTGTGCAGCGGTCACGTCTGTTCTGTTCCTGCATCATGCTTTGGGGTGAAAGATGTGACATAATGTAACACAGCAGGTCAACATCTCAGATCTCAATATTGATGACATAATTTTATCAGCTATTCAACAATAACTTGTCCTTAATTTCTTATCTTTTCTCCCTGACCAAATATTAATAAAGCTTTTCCTTACATTTCTGACCTTTCCTGTGCTTCCAGTCTTCATGGGCAGCTCCAAAGAGGCTAGAACAGATGCATGGGAGTTTCCTGGCTTATGAGTTTTGCAGGGTCACCTATGGGGAACAGCAAAATTCCTTGAAGCAATTGATGTGGTATTTGTAGGTTCTACCCAGCATACCTCAGGAACAGTGAAAAAAGTATCAATTGGCTTTCTGAGGGCAGCCATATGTGAGCTATAAATACAGTATCTGCCTTGCTGTGGGTCTGATGATGCTCTAATTGCTAAGTTTCCACAGCTATAGAAATAAACTCTTCCTTTACTCTAGGGCCTGCTTTAATTACTGCTACAGTACTGTCTGAAGCATTCTGCCAGTTTCACCTTTCCTAGTACCAACTGCAGACTCCTTTATTTGTACTTCTTGCTCATCATACAAAGATAATAATTCCACAACAAGTCTAGCATATTCTAGCTGACAATGACCTATTACAACTGCATGGGAAAGCAAAATGTCCCAGTGAAGTACTATGTGCATGGGCCATGTGACTTTTCCCATTTGCAGAAACCATTGCTTTCCCTGCGGACAGAGGATGTTGAATCGTGGCTGATGGATGGGTGTCTTAATAGGTTATTTGTTCTTTTTCATTGTCCAATATTAAAGTGTCAGTTTCCTACCTTGGATCTATGTTTGGGAGATTACTGGTTTGCTTCATCACAGTGACATTGAGTTTGGTGAATGGGGGCAAAATATACAAAAAGAGGAGATGAAAGAGCTGGAATGCAATAAGAAAAAATCAAAGTAGAGTATTAATCAGATTGTTCTTACTTCTCATGTTTGTCTCTGAAAGTCAGAACAGTTTGGACCTAAACATTTTTTTTCCCACTACATTAGTAATTGAAGTTAAAACACACTGAAGCTGTGCCTATGCTCAGGATTAGGCTTGCCAATCCCATTAGATATAAAACATCCACAGTTTTAAAGTACTGTAGAGGAGCACAGGCAAGGAAGTGGTGGGAGAACAAATCTCTTTTCTTTCCTATAATGCAGGGCTTCCAGAACAATTTTCCATTGGTATCACATTCCTGGAATGGCAGCTGCCTCAGCAGTTTCCATTTCTGCAGGTCCAAGAAGCGCAGCTATTGAGAGAGATGCTCTGTGACTAGGGCATCCTTAACAGGCGCTGCACATCAGCAGCAGGCACACTAGTTTCGACTCCTTGGGGAATCCCTGATCTAGCTTAACACAGTCAGAGACTGTCTCTTGGGATATGTGCATGTTCATCCCTCGCTTTTCTATGTTTCTGAAGTCACAAGAACACCTGAGTAAGGAGGTCCATTATGTAGTACTAGTAAACTAGTTACCTGGGCTCAGGCAAGAAACTCACGTTGTCCCTTAGTATCATGTACATCGTGCAAAGGGCAGAAAACATTACACTGCTGTTAATGAGTTTTACCTTCAGTAGTACTGAGGGATGCTGGAGGTCCTGTCCCCGCTGTCCACGTGCAGTCTTTGAGGCAGGAAGGACTGCAGAGTCATGGGCTATTAATGGGCAAGGCTTTGTGCCCATCCTCTTCAAATTACTTCTATCACAGTCATCTACTCCTTTCTCATCAATATCAGTTGACCTTATGTAACTGAGACAGCCCCTACATTATTTAAGGTTTTAAATTATAGTAATAAAACTTTCAAGTGTACTTCTGGTTCATGCAGCATGATTACCATCAGCTCTCAAGGGCAAAGAGCCCCAACACAACAGCCATTCTTTGGCATTGGCAGTCACTGCCTCCTGTCCCAGCCTTATCACTGGCAGGCTGCTGGTGGCACCACTGTGGATGGCTCTGAAGGGAATCAGTGTCTTCTGCTCTTCAGTTCTGGAGCTCAGGATGTAGTAAACAATAATTCTACTATATAGAACAGCTTGCATTCACTTTTTTACTCCATTTCCCTGTGTGTGGACACTATAATCAAGTAAAAAATGTACTGTCACATTAAAAGTTTTCTTTTTAAGAGTCTGGAAGCTAAAACTTGTCC
Source organism: Steatornis caripensis (assembly GCA_013398225.1). Classification (NCBI taxonomy): domain Eukaryota; kingdom Metazoa; phylum Chordata; class Aves; order Caprimulgiformes; family Steatornithidae; genus Steatornis; species Steatornis caripensis. Next base: position 17,747 of record VZSC01010704.1, read on the forward strand.
AACTGTATGTTTTACCACCAGCAAATTTGAGGAAATTCAAGTACTTTAAGTACTCCAGGTTTTCTGTATTCTCTCCATACGTATTTCACCTGCAGCAGTGCAGAAGCTGTATTTCTGCTACATCCATGAACTGAATCTGGTTTCTGTTACGAATCCTGCTAGCCTGTCCATCTTGGCAGATTGATGTGTCATCTTCCCTCCTTGTAAGCCCTTATTATATTCCTCCCAGGAACATGATATCTCCTGAAAATCCATTAGGTTGAGACTTGAGATTATATAATCTCTAAGAGCTTTCTAGAGGAAAACTAATTTTTTTCCTAGAAGTGATACTTTTTGCAAATAAGGGGAATGGAAAGCAGTACTAATACCTTCTNCCTGAAAATCCATTAGGTTGAGACTTGAGATTATATAATCTCTAAGAGCTTTCTAGAGGAAAACTAATTTTTTTCCTAGAAGTGATACTTTTTGCAAATAAGGGGAATGGAAAGCAGTACTAATACCTTCTTTCTATGCATGTAGTCTAATAAACTCTGTAGGAAAACATCATAATACAACACTGCAATGCTGATTATGCCAACTACCTACAGGGCAGCATAACAGTCTTTTAGCAAACTGATGTCCAGGCTCAGAATTTTTTCTTAACATCTTACCCGAACTTCTTTGATGGCAGTTTGGAGCAGTTTTAGTCTTTGAATCAACATCTTAGTCGTAGAATCGTAGAGGTTGGAAGGGACCTCTAGA
>VZSC01010708.1:0-21131 GCA_013398225.1 Steatornis caripensis
CTTCTCTGCAGAGCTGCTTTCCAGCAGGTCAACCCACAACCTGTAGTGGTGCCTGGGTTTATGGGGTCCCAGGTGCAGGACCCTACTCTTGCCCTTACTGAACTTCATCAGGTTCCTCTCCGCCCAACTCTCCAGCCTGTCCATGTCACGCTGAATGGTAGCACAGCCTTCTGGNAGGTCCTTCTCTGCAGAGCTGCTTTCCAGCAGGTCAACCCACAACCTGTAGTGGTGCCTGGGTTTATGGGGTCCCAGGTGCAGGACCCTACTCTTGCCCTTACTGAACTTCATCAGGTTCCTCTCCGCCCAACTCTCCAGCCTGTCCATGTCACGCTGAATGGTAGCACAGCCTTCTGGAGAGTCAGCTGCTCCCCCAGCTTTGTATCATCAGCAAACTTGCTGAGGGTACACTCTGTACCTTCGTTCAGGTCGCTGATAAATATGTTGTACAGGACTGGACCCAGTACCGACCCCTCAGGAGCGCCGCTGTTCACAGGCCTCCAACTAGACTGCGCCACTGATTACAACCCATTGAGCTCTTCCATTCAGCCAGTTCTTGATTCCCTTCTGTGTCCACTCATTCACCCCACACCTCCTAAGCTTACCTATAAGGATGTTGGGGAAGACAGTGTCAAAAGATTTGCTTTGACAAAAAGCCTTGACAAATGAAAATAAGCACTAGCATGCTAAAACCTGAAAGGATTTGAGTTCAACTAGGTTTTGGGGTAGGATGAGACACCAGAAATTTCTATCAAAATCTTACGTCTTATTGGATGTTCAGGATGTCCAGGTGGCAGAAGATATTCTAGAGATAACCATCTACTTTACTTCCTTCTCTGTCCACAAAACAACCCTAATGTCCCTTGCTTTTGAGGAGTAGAATTCATCAAATGTAAACAAAATAATGCAAACTACCGATCCCTTGGAAAACTTAGCGTCTGAAATATTATTGAAGAACATGCATTTAATTGGTGTGAAATTGTTCAAATTGCATATTTACTGCCCATCTCAGTCCCATTTCAGGCTCCTTGCATTGAACAGAGAGTGAAAGGAAGGAAGAGTGAGTGCTACATTTAAGAAAAACTATTATTTTAAATAACTTGAATCACAATCTATATCAGTCCCAGTCCTTCTCATGGTGCGTCAGGTAGGAGAGGGGGAATTGGCCTATTCAGCCATTGCAATTCATGTCTGTAAAAGTCAAAACGATTACAACGATTTGATTACTTCTACATGATTACAGAATGTTGGAGACTCAAGCCATGATTGGTCTTATATCTATATGGAACTAAAAGGATTGTATTCTGGAAGGTGTGCTTGGTGTTCCCAGAGAGCCAGTGCACTCTTGAATTTGGGAGTAGCTATGTAGCAAGACCTGCTGAGCTTCAGCTAATGTTTGCATCTCAGACATTTTGTGCAACATTACCAGTCAAAACTGCCTGCATACGCAAGCAACAAAGTCCAGCTGTTCCTTTTTTATTTCCCTTGAGGTTCCCTTTCTCAGCTAAACTGACATTTTTCTTTCCACCACATTCAATCCTAGCATAATTCTGACATGAAATATGTACAGTTGAGCCAAACTTTGCAATGATCATTTGCTTGATTTGCTTGATCATTAGCTTTCCCTTCCTAGCTCTTCACTTGTCTGGATCTGTGGTGGTGGATAACCAAAGAAAACAGGATCACACCCTAATCCAGATCTGCAGCTGCTTTACTAGTAGAAATGTCACTACTCTGTGGCAGTGGCAACTGTCTTTGACTTTCAAGGAGTCCAGCTTTACCTTAAGAAACTTCAGAGGCTTCGAATTCCAGAACAGTTGATATAACAAGCCCGCATATCTACTATTTACATTCATGCTGTTGACCAACTAGTCCAAGCTATGTGCTTACTCAAATCTGCCAAATTCTATTATTTGTGTCATCTTTCAGAACACAGAAAATCATCATGTCTCACTCTTCTTTTTCTCCCACTATTGATCCAGTCATTATAAAAAAGTGAATTAATTACTGGGGAAGACTTGATTTATGAAACAGTTTCGCTTCTTTTGCTCGTCTGTGTTGCAAATGACCAGCTGAGCAGAGACACATCATTCCAGGACATATCTTTCTCAGCACAAATTCTGAAATCCCTGGTCATTATACATATTTCCATCCCAGAAGGTTCCTTCTTCCACAGGTTGGTGCAGATCAAGGGATAGGGGGCTAAATGTTTGCTTCCCTTGGAAGCTGAGAGTCAAACCCTGAGTAGTTCTGATGGATGCCACCAGGCTAGAGGGATTCTCCCCTTTCTTTCAGGCCAACCAAAGTGACTCGGTAGGAGATTCCCATCTCACCTTATGCTCAGCAAGGGCAGAAAGGAGATATAGAACCACTACATGTGAAGAAAGACAACTTCTATCCAATTCCATGATAGTCTGATCCAACTCTCAAGCAAGTCAAGCAAGTTCTCTTACATCGATGGGAGATAAATGTTGACAAAGTCTTCTCCCTTTTCTCCTTGTCTTAGATCTAGTGGATTCACTATCCCACATTATGGCAGAAATCTTGTTGGAGTGAGACTTGTTGTGTGAAGAAAAGGACTCCCATTTGAAACAAACCAGACAGCTGTCTGATTTTTCTTGTTTCTTCCTTGGTCAGAAAGCCTTAGCCACTGATTGTCATCCTTCCTTCGATTTTTCCACCCTGCCTGAAGACACACAAGTCTTCCTGCCATATAATCCACATGGTAAAGCGTGAATGCAGAGCAGGCATGAATCTCTAAAGCCCACAAACTCCTGCAATGCACTCAAAAGCAGCTCATTTAAGCCACTCTCCCTATTAACAGGTATTGAGATTTTAAATGTGTATGCCTACTGTTGACTTGATTTTACTTAGGTTTTGCCTTATAAGCCTTGTTTCTTGGAATCTCTTCTTTCCTTTAAAGCCATCTTGTGTCATATAGGAATGCTTTTGTTTTTCTTTTTAATTCACTTTCTGAGAATTTAATGGATCAATGCAATACTTACACAGCTATATGCTGTAATTGGCTAAATAGTAATAAGCACATACAAAGACAGCGTTCGAACCGCTCGGATATTCTGATAGTCGCACTGGAAGAAAAAGCTTGGAAAACTGCATGATATAAAAACATACACACTTTTTCACAGCAGAATATAAATACTTAGTCTGGAATTACTGAGAGGTCTGCAAACCCTGGTGGGGGTTATAATTATCCCAGCCTTCATTGAGTGAAGGGAATGAATGCACAAATTAAGGGTGTGGCCCGGCTTTCTTTATGCCACATCATTAGCCTTAGTGGGTTCCTCTCCTGCTGTCTTTTACTGTTCGTTAAAGGAAAATTTCTATCCAGCCAGCTGAGACACACCACCACAGAATGTGCACATTTGTAATCTATTTCTATCCAAGCCAAAGGGTTTATTTGAAGTCACTGCTTTGTGACCACATTTCTCTCCTCTGAACACAGACCCTGACCCCAATTTACCTGTGGAAAGGGGACTGTCCAGTGTAAGGATGGCACTAGATACAGGCATGTCTTAAACCACCACAGCAAGCTCTAGAAAAACTCTTTTTATGTCAGGATCACTCTTTTACGTCCTGATGCAGCATCAATGAGTCAGTGTGAATGTGCTCGGTGTCAAACAGTGAGGTGCTAGTGTGCCCTTGTGAGTACAAGTCTACATGAACTTAACCTGTGAGTCTTATTTCCTTATAATATCAGGAAGAGATGGAAAAATAGAAGTGAATATGACAGGGACCATTCATTACTGGTGAGATGAGAACAGAATCACACAACCACAAAACTAAGAGATGACTTCGGGAAAGGCCAAAACTTTCAATGCTTCCTGGGTCTCATCGCTCCTGGAAAGCTGGGACCTGATATAATTTATAGAGTTTGTATTTCTCTTTGGTTGTACATCTCAGAATACTCCTGCAGCACATTAGGCCATCTGGTTTTTGGCAAACTTTCTAGATAGACTCCATGGTGCTGCACATTGATGTTTTTCTGCAAGGAAGGGAAATGGTGTTCCCTATAAATATTAATATTATGTGTGTAAACTTATTTAGAATTACTGCTGCAAGGAATAATTAATCTCTCCCAATCTGTTTTTATTTACTTTTATTTTTTTACATTCAGATGGAATCCCAAGTTGTAATGACAGTAAGATGTTTGCAATTATCATTATCATGTAGGGAGATAGTTGAAAATTACTCATAGTATTTATTTAACTTTTAATTAATTGGCTCCAATGCTGATGTCTTCACTGGTGTCCTCATGTTCTTATTTAGAGATAAAACAAGCCACAACAAAGGACAACTTTAGTGTGTGATGCTGGTTTCTACTGAACAGGATTTTCAAACCTGGAAAGAAAGGGATTTTTTTTGACAAAATTGAGGAAGAAAGAAGAAAAGAAAAAAAGGTTAAAGAGAAAGGGAGGTGTGCTTAACCTGTGAAATGGCCACATATGAACTCACACTGCAAGATTTTGGTGATCCCAAGGAAGACAAAGTAAAGTGCTCAGAAAAGGGCTGAACTATGTTTACAGTAAGTTACAGTACCAACAGAGGCACAGGGAGGCAAGTGTGCCTTCAAAGGTGCACAAATGCCCATGGCTGATATTTCTGATAGGGAAGACAGGTGGTACCTTCAACAAAAAGAGAGAGAAGACAGTTGATAGGAGAGCTTTATCACAAAAAATGCTTTAGGAGACCATGTCAGTCAACACAGAGAAGGAGTAGTGTGTGCAGTGTTGTGTCTTGGCTGTGCTAGTTACAACTCCATCTCCACTCACTTGAGTACAAAGAAACACTTGAGCTTAAGAAAATGGACAACTAGAAGCTTGGATGAAGTTTCTCTGAGATGGTCACTGTCAGTGAGATTAATTTCACAAAGCTTAAGGCATCAAGAAGTTAAGCACTGAGTTTAAGCTGATCGTCTGAAGTCCCTGTACAGCCATTGGAGGAAGACAAACACTTTCTGAAAGGGATTCTCATCATCTTGATGTATGGCAGAGAAAAGGTAGGTCTTCTCCAGGGTGGAGGTGATTGCATTTTCTTTAAAATCACCCTCCTGGTGAAAAGCAGCATTTAGAGTCATCAGTCCTTTCATATGCAGGTCACAAGGGGATTTGCAGGATGCCAGATATGTGACAAATGGCTGTGCCCTCTTCTGCCATGGCTGTCTGTGCAAGCCCAAATGCTGAATGCAATTAGTATGAGACTCAGTATGAAAAAGGACAAATCTCAGCTACAGGCCTTACAGATATTTTGCCTACGTGTGCCTCTATACCTGGGTCACAAAGGTCTTCAATCTGTACAGTAACTGCAGAACGAGGTGCCTGAAGTTCAGTAGATTTACTGGTTAATCATGTGGCAAATACAGTGTTTTCTGCTGAAATACAACCACCAGGAAACTGGTTCAGTCTGTAATAGTTCATGTACACAAGACTATAATCCATTCCCAGTCATAACATGTTTTTGTAACAACCACAGTACGCAGCGTTGACAGATCTTCTTACTGCTTTCCCAGTGCCAACGTGATCTACTCTTGTTCCTGGAGAAATATGGTTAATTTTGCTAAAAATTTGTGTCGCAAACAAGCATAGTAGTTTTACATGTTAAAGCTTACTTTGAAGTAAAGATCTAGTCAACATGGTCAATGGTGTCTCTGGCGTCATGCATCCAAAGTGGATGTACAAACAAATTCAATGAGTCAAGTGCCAAAAGTGCCTGTTTCTTTCCACTGACTGTAAGGGAAAGAAGTGCAACTAACGTAATGGTAGCTCTTTGAGGTCAAATGAGATGAATGCCACTATTGCTAAGGATTTTCTTTTGTTTTAAGGGTTACACATAGGTGTGTTGCAACAGATATGTTATCTATCTCTTGACCATAGTCAAACTTCGAGTTTTCTGTTCCTGTAAGAAAGAGAGGACAATACCAGCCAGGATTATGAAACTACATTTAGTGCATGACTGTTGAAAACTGCTCCTGAGAGATGGTTAGCAATGGTTTATTGTCAAAATTGGGGACGTTATTGAGATAGAGGGTCTGCTAGGATCTTGTTCTGGTGTGTTATTTTCATTTGATTTATATCTCGAATAATGGAGTAGTGAATAAGCGTTGAAGTTGCGAACACTGTTGAGTTAGAAAAAGAAACAGTACTCTGGGGGTGCAAGATTAGAATTTAAGATGAATCTTGTGAATTGTAAAGCTGATCTGAAGTACAAAGGAAGTTATCCTAAACAGAAAATTCACAGTAATATAATCATACAGACACCAGATAAAGAACTACATTTACAGAAGTCCAGAAGACTAAAAGAGGAAAGTTTGTAAGAAAATTACTTGATTAGTCTAGAAAAAATAAAACTAATAATCTTTAAAAATCTCACACATTTTTGAGAGGAAGGGAATCAATTATTTTCCAAGATGCATGTTGTTGGGCTTTAATCGCAACAAGGGAGATTTGGGAATTTTGGTTGTTAGGAAACCTTTCTAATGGTAAGCACTGGAATCAATCATCTGAAGAGGTGCAAGAATCACCATGCTTGAGGGAGGTCTTTAAGACAGCATAGACAAACTGCTGTCAGGAGTATTGTAAGTGTAATTGGAGATGCAGGAAAAACTAAGTAACCTCCTGAGATGGTCCATTTACTATGAACTTCTTTCACAGCATTCTGTAAGGCATACAAGTGCCCTGCCTATGGTTACTTTGTTTTATTGCTTTATTTCTGCAGCCTATATTAAGACGCTAAGTTACTTTGCCGCTGCAATGTGATGTCATAGATTTGGCAAGTCCAGCTGACACTTCACAGACTGTTGTTGTGTGATAAACTTGACAAAGTTCACCTCAAGGCTTTTTCCTGGTTGGGAAATGGGTTGCAAGTTTCACCGCAAGGTCTCCCTTGTATTTTCATATCAGCTCAACATCCAGTGCACTGTAACACTTGACAGTTAAAAGAAATTCACTCTTATAAAGATGTCTCTAGTGTTGAATCAACACCTCGGACTGTGCCAAAGACAAGCTGTGAGCTTCAGCAGCTGAGACATGGTGAAACAGAGCATAGAGCATCCAGCAATGATGAAGTCTGGGTAACAAAACTCATGAAAATTACATAAACCCCCCCCCTCAAAACAAATGGCAAAGCATTCAAATAATCAGCATTGCTCCAGTGGAGCTTTACAGCTCATGGCAGTAGAAGATTGGACCTGATTTCTCCTGCATATTGAAAACCCAAGCGAATTGTGAGCCATACTTAAAACTTTCCTATAGCAATAACAATGGCTTATTCACCTCCTGTGTTTGTAATGAACTACCAAGGCTTTCATTAGCACAGTCACTGATGTGTCATGCCCAGTATTCCTGGCAGACTTGTTATTTTATGTAACACAATGTGCAGGGTGAAAAAAAAGGAAAAAGGAGAAAAAAAATTGGTCAACCTCCCAGTGATGCACTGGGCACAGGAAACTCAAAAGGACAATTGTTGCTAAATATACTTGCTTAGAAAAAAAATAATAATGAGAATTTAACTCTCAGTGTGGTGGCATTTTCTAGGATTGCCTCAGAAACCAATGATTAGACAACAGTGTTTAAATAACACATATATGGGAAGTTTTGTTTGGAGTAAGACATAAGATTTTCTTACATTTAATGGTAAGGGATTTATACTCTCTTTCTCACAAAAATAGCTTGCTCCTAAAACCCATTAACATTTGTTTGATTAAAATCCATTGCTACTTCAAGAGGGACATTGGTCGACATATTAATCATTCTGCAAGTTGCCTGCTGCTGAGCAGCAGAGCATGTGTTTTCTCTCTCCAGCATAAGCTCGGGGAGAAGAAATGCCTGTTTTAGAAGATGCTTTCAGACAAAAGTTGACCCTGATGAGCCAACTTTTTGTACCCTTTCTCTAGCACTACATGCTATGTGTCAGGAGAGCAGACAGTGGAAAAGACTTCACGGTCCATAATGCTAACTCCGTTGGAGAGACACTGCTGACAACTTCGTGGTACAAGAGAATCAGTGAAAGAAAGATCTAGTTCCTGGTGCAGGCTGATTTAGTAGTTTTCTGGGAAATTCCCTTTTGTGTCCCAGTTGGAAGACAGTCATCTTTATTATTTCATGTCCCAGAAGTGTCAAAAAAATGGTAATAATAACCCTTTCACTGGCATGGTTTGCAGCTGTACAGCTCTCATGGCCATAGAGTTGCAATTTCCAGAGAAAGGTAAATGTTAACTCTGGAGCTAGACAGCCTAGGCAGCCTAAATAGTTGTATAAATGGAGCCAACAGAGTGTAGATGTCTAAAACTGAGGACTGTGCTCACGTCCTGAAAATGCACACACCATGGATTCACTGAGGCAGACAAAGGACGTCAGCTCAGTTGGAGCCATTTTCATGGTAGATACTTGCAATCAGGGGAAACAAATGCCACCCACATGGCTTTGTCGTACTTGTGACAAAAAACTGTGGTGTACTAACAAGTCATTTATCACTGCATTATACATTTTCAGGAAGTGCAGTGAGGCCTTTTACTCTCAGAGGAGAGAACAACTTGAAATGAAATTTGAAGTAAATTCTCCAAGGACATTTGTAACTGATTTTCTCTTCATATGCCTTCGATATCTCCTTCAAAAAACCTCAATTTTTTAATCATAATCCCTATCTATCTGGACTAAATTGGTCATTGATGTAAATAAGTTTACTTCTGCTGATATTGAATTTCATTCATTTATTCTTACAGTCACTCATTTTGTCCTGTCGTATATTAAATGACAAAATTTTTTCTTCTATTGTCTTATTATGTCCAGGACAGAAAGATTGAAAGAAAAGGGAAAATGAAGAGGAGAAGCAGGGAAGTGCTGTAACAAGGAGGGTCACATACCGATATGTAGTGAAAATTAAAAAAAAAGAGGAAAATCTCTCAGAAGAGAATTATGATAACTAGGTTAACATGGAGGAATGTACAGATCTTTTTTTTTCCTAAGAAAAGGAAAAAATTAATCAGTCTTTAGAACTAGCTTTGATTTCACTGAATCATGAAATACACAAATGAAAATTAATCATGTGAACTTTATGCCTTTGAAACCTGCGCATTTCAGGGTGACACACCATCTTGGCTTCTGGCACAGCAGGTGATTCATGTGGTTGATAAATAACTGCTGATCCTCCCAGAGCAGTTTCTGAGAATTCAAGTCCAGCCTCACAAAGGGATTTAAGTGTCGTACTCTGTAAGAGGACATTACGGGTTCTGAGTTTACCATAGGGATTACAGAGTCAGCTGAGTAGCTATGGAGGGATATTTCAGCAGTGGAACAAGTGGGTGCTTAGAATGGCTGATAACAAATGCTGAAGAGAGGGATGTGTCTGAAATGTTCCGTCTTTCCTGGCTTTGGCATCGTTAAGTCAACGATTCAGCCTAAAACCTCACCCAGTTCTTGGACATCTTACTCATACTGTCAGGTGTCAGTCTGGCTTAGGAACCTCTCTCGCAGAGAAATCCCCAAGTGTCTACATTGACTCAACTGCAACCTTGTACTTTTTTTGTTAGCAAATGGGACAGGTTCTTCTTCTAGACAGAATGTACACTGGTCCCAGGAAGCAGCAGTGGCATCATTCTTATAGGAAACTCCACCTTTGAACTACAACTTTCCATATGGACAGGACTGAAAAGAAAACATGGGAAAATATTTTCATTATATTGTAAATTTATATCATATAATATTACATAATATTTTCATTTCTGAGGTGTTGGGGCAAGAATACCTGAATCCTCTGGCTCTTCCCTGCTGTGTGGCTTTGCTCTTCTCCATGGTAGTGAGAAAGTCAGCAATGTCTCAGAGGGGTGAAAGTCTGTGATCAGAAAGTAGGAGTAGCTGTTTTCTCTGAAACTGAGAGTAATATAGTTTTCCTAGCAATTGCCACTTGCCTGCTAAAAGACCTGGCTAGCAGGGTCACAGGTTAACTAACCCTTCTTAAGAGAAGAATAATTTAAGTTTGCTGAAGCTTTCCTGGTTCCTCCAATCACTTGTGGGATGGACCAACATATATTCCCTCTGCCCTTAGACTTGGACTATTCCTTCACCTAAGTGGAAAATTCCTAGAGAAGTCATGTTAGCCAAGACCAAATTTCCAGTCACTGACATCTGTTTGTTGTTCAAATAATAGAGACATCTTGAGCATTTTGACATGCGGGAGCACAGAACAAACCCTACCACTTAACCAACAAGTACATTGTTTTTCTGACTGAAATGTTAAGTGAGGATTGTGCTACAGCCCTTCAAAACCTGATTTGTTTCAGACAAAAAGTGACTTGGCCCTGTGATCTTGGCAATTAAATATCCAGTACTGTGAGCTTGATTTTTCACTCAACTGTCTCTAGTGTAACTGAATTAGAGAGTTGTTGAGAGTACACTGGTTTAAATCATCTGTGAAGAATCACCCCTGAGCTCAAAAGCTACCTTTCCCCTCTTGTTCCCATCAGATATGTTCTTCATTGCCTGTCCTAAACACTTACATAAAGTTGGCAGTCATATCTCTCTATTTCTAGATACATAATTCCAGAGAAAGACGAATCCCACCTTCCAATGTGATTTGGCACGTAAGCTAAAACGATGCCTAGCAAAGCTGTCTGCACATAACCCAGCTCATCTGATATGCAGGACACTGGATTTTGCCCTTTTTTGTTCATGGTGGTTTATGGGGACTGAGTATATAGGTCTCCAAGCACTTGGCCAAGTTCTGGGGTGTTTGCCATCAGCCAGAGTAAAGTGGGATGGAGTTCGTTTTGTGGAAAAGTGGCATAATGAGCTGGGCGCTAATTAGTTCTGTGTTGTGGAGGACCTTTCTTAAGCGGTCCAGCAGATGCGTTGCTGCTCACACTTTCTTTCTCCTCTTTCTTCATTACGTTTGTACTGTTGATTTAATTTGTCCACTCTGCCAATTCCTTCTACTTCTTGTGCAGAATATTTGTTCTTTCGTTGCCATCTCCTTATGTTTCCCCGCTTGGTGGTTCTTCTACATGTAGGACAAGACTGTCTCTGCTGTCTCTCTTTGAGCAGCACTGAAGGTGTTGGGGCCCTGGGTATTGTCACCATGCAAGCAATTAGTAATAACACAGCAGGGATGATCATGAATTTGTTCACATCAGACTGTAGATGGCTAAGACTGGCTAATAGCTCCACAAACCTCTTTTAGATGTGTATTTTCCCTGTTTATATGTAATAGATTTTGTCTTTATTTCAGCTGATGTTTAATTCTTTTTTTATACTGCATGATAATTTTATTGATCTATTGCCTTCTGGTGATATCTACTTCCAAAATATGACATGAGAAGTGGGTAGTAGTTATGGAGAGTTCTAGGATGAAAATATAAGCATATTAACTAACTCTCAAGGAGGGTGACAAACTTTCTGCTCTCAGGACACATTTAATCTGCATGTTGTTCACATACACCAAGGCTATTCCTCTGGTCAGACTGAAGGTCTTGCTTGCCTGGTACAATGTCTCTGGCTCAGGCTGGTTAGGGATACCTAGAGGAGACTGTAGAAATCAGGGAACCATTTTGCAATCGTTCTCCGGTCTATTTTCCTGGCTTCTAGAAATTTTCCTTTAAGGGATTCCTTCTCACCTTATCAGTACTGGTACAGAGGTTGTTTGGTCATCCAGATCCTAATTGTAGGAAGAAGTGAGTAAAGAGTGAATTTCCTGTGGACACGCTGAATATCTAGGCAGCTTCATCCCACTGGTGCCTATTTGGGACACATGGAAACTCTTGTAAGCTATTCATAGAGCTCTGCTTTCCCTGGTTCCCTGAGGTGTGTGATATACGCCTTGTGTCTTGGGCATTTTCTTGGTAGGACCAGAGAAGTTGGTCACTTGTGATCTTCAAGTCTTGGAGACTGTTTGCACTAAACAGAATATTTCACTGAACAGAGTACAATTAGCATCAACTATATTTTATATTAAAATTGAACCACGTACCATGTTTGGCTAAATTTGATTTTTGATTTGTCTGTCACACAGTTACTCACTGAAGTCCCACTATACTTAGAAGGATAAAACCAATAATTAAGTTGTACTCATCTCTTTGCTCTTTCCTTTCATCACTGGTACAGTCCTGTTGTGTAAGCGTATTGGAAAACAAAAGGCAATAAAATTGGCTATATGGAAAATCAAGAACATCTGATATCTAGGAAGAATAAGAACTTGGGGATGACAGGCTGCAGACATCTGGATTTTTATTTAAACAGTTTTCAGTGTTGTATCTGAATCATCTTTTGAAAGTGAAATATATTTTAAAAATCCTTCTTGACTGTCTAATGCTATCCAGGTCTACATTTGATTTTATCTTCATATTGACATATTGCCCAAATGAAAAAGGCTTTAATTAATTGAAGTACAATTTAGAAATTGACACAAATATATCAAAGTAAGTAAAGGAAGAAAAAAAGAGGAGGCAGAGAAGTCGGCTGATTTTAAATACCCGTCTTTCAAGATCTGTGCCTGGAGAGTTAGTTTCTGACTCTGGTTCAGATTTTGCATAGTTTGAAGTCAAAGTTGGCTGATTTCAAGATGAAGGTACTACCAGCTGTTAAAGCACGCAAAGATCTGATAACACAGGGGTTAATCTGAGGCGTGTATACAAGACCCATTGTGATAAAATGAGAGGCAGTTAGACCTTTTGCTCTGAAAGACACTCTGGCACTGCTGCGAGATTCATTTTGTCTGCAAAATCAAGCATGTAATTTCCCTTCTTCCTCGCTATCCCCCTCTGTCTCTGTCTCCAGCCAGTCCTGTGGCTCAAAACCAGCAGGCGGTCTCCCTGGTGACAGGCAGGACAGCCGACCTTCAGCAGAGTGACGTGAGAGATGCTTTTACCGCAGGACGTGGGCTAGGAAGCCCCCGAATTGGCTTTTTTCCTGCTGGTCAGAAGGAGTGTGGGACAACAAGCCAGGGGAAACCCTGAGACATCTCTTCATAGGAAAAAAAGTGAGGAAATGCAGCAAATTTTTAAAAAATGAAAAAAAAAAAGCCCCCACAAAACCCCCAAATCATCTGTCCCTCAGCACCCAAATTACATCTATATAAAGCTTCCAGCTTACTTGCTGTGTTATGTCAGATTTATATGGTGGTCAGAGAGATTAAACCTGATCCCTACCGTTCATCAGTTAACACCAGCTTGTATGAGCCTGCGTAAATACGTGTGTTTCTCCGTACAGCTATCAGACTTGGCATCAGAAACAAGTCCAAGTCTCCACAGAGCCAGCAGAAGAGATGTTCCTACCTGTTTTCAAATGAAGCAGAGGTATTTAAGTCTCTAGAGTGTGGATTTAGTTGTCAGTTTTATTTACTACTTTCGGATGTCATCTGCTGCTGGCGAAACTGAGTGTGAATAACTTACCAGCCTGCACCAGATAACTTTGCTTTTTGTTTCAGCCCAGCTCAGGACAGAAATCCCGTAAAAGCTTTCATTCCAATCCGTGTGCTGAATCATGATACAGGAGTTAAAGAAGTGAGGGTAAAATTCCTGAGGCACTCCTAAACACTTTTCAAAGGATTTTAAAAAGCCTCTTAAAAACGGCAGCAGAGATCGAAAGCTGTTAAGGGAGGGGAAAAAAAAAGGAAGAAAAAACTTTGGCAGGCATGCAGTGTCTTACATCAATCTAGCAGTCAGCATCTATGTAGATGTTCTTTCCTCCTTTTGTGCAACACCCCTTCCCTCCTACAGACCACCCAAAGCCCTATAAATAATCCAAGGACTGTATTTTTTCTCCAGATTTCTCTTCAGACCTCAAAGGAAAAATATCAGGCAAAGGAAGGGAGAGAGGGAGAAGGGAAAGTGAGGAGGGAAAGAGAGAGAGAGAGAGAGGGAAGATGGCTAGTGAATTCAAAAAGAAAATATTCTGGAGGGCGGTGGTGGCTGAGTTCCTTGCCATGAGCCTTTTTATTTTTATCAGCATTGGCTCAGCTCTAGGTTTTACCTTCCCAGTGGTGGGCAACGAAACATCAACAAAGTCTCAGGACAACGTGAAGGTTTCGCTGGCTTTTGGGTTATCCATCGCTACCATGGCACAGAGTGTGGGCCACATCAGTGGTGCACACCTGAACCCAGCTGTGACCCTGGGCCTCCTGCTGAGCTGCCAGATCAGCATCTTCAAGGCGCTCATGTACATCATTGCCCAGTGCCTGGGGGCAGTGGTGGCCACAGCTATTCTGTCGGGAGTCACCTCCTCTCTCCCAAACAACAGCCTGGGGCTCAACGCGGTGAGTAGGAACTTTTAATTCTTCTTCCATTTTTTTTTTTTAGTAGAAATGTAACATTTGTAATCTACTAAAGATGTTTGGGGAGGGCGGGAAGGGGAGTGTGGTGGTGATGGTGGTGGCAATAGTGATCTCGGGCATCTAATTGCTTATTGTAGCAGGGGATCCAGTCCTGACTGATACCAGGATGGGTCAGTCCCGACCCCTATTTTTGAGCTTTAGGACATTATGTTCATGATCAGTTCTGCTTATGTTCAATTTGGTACACCCAAGTTGCTGAAAGGTGCCTTTTGACACCAATTTAACATTGAAATCATTGGCAGTTGCATGGTCAAGTCCCTTTCATGGTTCTGAAGGTCTCAGGTAACAAGCTGATTAATGTGCATATACCAATGTTGTTTTTGCTTCTGCGAATGTGGTTCTTTTTCAATACCTAATTAATGATTTGTGTAACCTGATGATGACTACAATGAAAGCCTATGGGAACAACAAGAGAGATGTATAGCAAGAGAACTCCTATCACCAAAGATGTGAGCATTACCTGTTGCATTAGGCAGAGTGCTCAGATCCCAGCTATACTTTCTGTGTGTTTCTCCTTTTACTGTGCAAAAATGGGAAACCCCCTGAATTCTCAGGTGTAGACTGGAGAAAGATGTGAGGCAGTTATGTTTAACAGGAGTACAGATTTCAGCCCTCTCCCAGCCAGGTGCTCACAGCTATTGACCATAAATCATGCTGCATAAAAAGCTGCCTGGCCACAACTCCTCTTCCTCAAAATATTTTACTATTTTTGTTGTACCAAAAAAGGAGAAAAAAGGGTAGATAGATACACTTTTAAAGTTGAAATCATCGCTCTGTCAGAGGCAGTGCTAGAGCCACTGCAGTACACAGAGTACTATAAATGGAAATTGCTTTCTAGTCACTTATTTTACCTGATTCTGTTAAGAATAAGTATTTCTTATCTATTCGATCTCCCCTTTCTCTCAAAATATTCCTGACTGCAGTTTGAAACTTGAGCTATTTTGAAATCTTATGCCTGTTTGAAGTCACAGGGATATTTGGGACATAAAGCTGCAAATACAACATCTCTTCAGAAATCATTTATGCAAAAGGGGAAGAAAGGATGGAAAACATTAACAAGTAAAGTAATATGGTATTGCATGCTGTGACATTACAGTTAATTCAGAAAATGAGGCAGTTTCTGAAAAAATAATTAAATCTGATATTAAGAAGGTGAACAGCTTAATATGATCCACCCTTGTGTTACTGTTCAGGTTGACTGATTACCTCTCTGGAGCCTGGTGCCTACAGGTATTCCATCGCATCTTCATTTTGGAAATTTTGATGGGTTAATCCAAAACATTTTGAGGAAGAAGAGTGAAACATTTTATTAACTCCAGAAGGCTCTGGCTGTGTATGTGATACGTGATCTTTTCCTCTGAAACCACTGGCAGAGGGAACTGCTCAACCGCATGGGGCAGGGTATCCACCCAGTGGTTTCCTCGAGAGGTCCAACTGCCATTAAACACGGGAGGTCTGGTTTCAGTAGCACTCGCATTTGGTCTTCCCCTTTTGCTTGCCACAAAAGGCTGATGGCTGGCTCCTTTCTCTATCCGAAAGCCCTGAAACTGTTCATTTGTACGGGGGATGCAGATGATCACCCCAAACTCTTCTTGCTCCTCAGTGAGTAACTCTCCAAGCTACAAAGATATAATTCAGAGCTCTGCACAAGGACATCTCAGAAGAGAAGAGCCTATAGGGACAGATGGAAAGATCAGAAAACATCAGTTGAGTAACTGATTTTGGTAAGATTAGGAGACTACTTCATGAATCTCAAAAACTTCGTGTTAGGCTGTTAGCCTTGTTCCCCCCCACCCCACCCAGAAACACCTCTGTAATACAATCAAGTACTTTATTTTCAAGACCATAAAATACACTGCAGGCAAAACCAGTTAGTGTAAGTCTCCATCACACCAATTTTACAAATCTAGCAACACTTTCTGTGCAGAAATTAATGGATAAAATCATTCCTAAACATTGTGAAAAGACCCTGTCTCAGTGCTTGTCATTGTCAAATGCTCAGAATTTCAAATTTTTATTTTCTCTTTCACATCCACTTATAAACGTTCTGGCTAGGGGAGCAGTACAGAGACCTCCCAGGGGATAAGGAAGGCAGCAGCTGTTCTCCTCCCTTGCAAGAAAGAACTAGTGAGGAAAGAAAATCCATTCATTTCCCATTGACACGCTGGGACTGTCTGGGGAAGGGAGAGTTGAGGGGGAAGCTGGGTCTGAGCCCAACACAGAGGAGAACGGCAGAACGACTGTCCTTGTGCAGAGGTGATCACAATGGGGCATATCCTGAAACCAAAGCCCGGCACCAAGAGCATGCTGCCTCCTTTGGCAAATAGATGATAAGGAGAAACCACAGAGATTGCTTTTATGTTATGTTTTTTAACCTGAGGACAAGGAGGGAAGAGACAAGAGTCGGCATCCCTGCCAGCTGCTTTGTCTTCCTGCCCTTCCTGTGGAAAGTGGGGTGTAGAGTCACTATTGAGAAAAAGAATAGAAAGAAAGGGAGTGCTGTTTGTTTGACAAGATTGGGAAGAGAGCTTCAATGTGCATGACTGTGTCCTCTGTTCAACCCTCATGCTCTTGGAGGGGTGTTTCTTACAGGAAAAATATGGTGGGAGCAGTTTAATGGAGTCAGTGGCTATCCAGTGTCCCCAGTGGATATTGGGTGGGATAGCCTGAGCTTAGATTTATCCTGCCCATCTGTTGGTCATGCACTCAGGGGCCGGGTGAGGAACCCATTTCCATAGGTTTCTCTCTACTTCACAGAGAAGGAGAGACAAAGAGAGGTATTTCACCCCTTAGATCCTTTGAATTGCCCTCCAAAGACAGCCAGCTCTTCCTTGGCATAATGAGGCTCCAGGCTTGGGAGCTTCTGTTAAGTACTCAAAATAAAGTGGGATGAATCTGTGCCTTTCTCATTCCCCAAAGGGAAAAAGGGAAACACAAGTGAATGGAGTATATAAAACAAAGCTGAAGAGAAAGAAGGGAGAATGAAAAAAACAGAATGCTCATTTAACATGTTCAAAATTAAGGTCTGTTTCATACTGAGAGACAAGTAAAACAGTCATATATGAAGAGTTTGATCCAAAATTTACTGATGTCAAAGGAAATATTTATAGTTACTTTGGCAGGTTCCAAATGAGACATTCTGGACAATATTCAGAGAGGTATTCAGATTATTGAATTGTTTTAAGACACTTAACTTCCCATATATTTTAGTAGTGGTGTCGTTGCCGATGTAAAAACTTCGAGAATTGGAAAAGCTAAAAGAGGAGTATGCAGTGTGTTGGTTGTTCTAAAAATTTAAATGTTTTTCCTTACATCATCCTGTACCTTTTTTATCGACAATTGGATTACTACATGTTACAGATTTCCGTTGGATAAAACTGTAAGAATAGAGGATACCTAATCCAAAATGCAATCATCTGCCAGCATAGATGGCTATTGTCTAGTGAGGACAGATCTGTAGTTTGGATAATAGAAGAAACTATTCATCATGGGCAGTTAATGACGAGCAAAGATCTCAAGCAGGAAAGGCGGGTGAGAGGAGACTTCTGTACTGTAAGGTAACACAATGATTATCTTGAGAACTTCTATCAAGCTTTTAAAAATGTGCTGAGAAAAATTCTTCAGCTCTTTTTTTTTTTTTAATTTGTGAAAATAATCAAATTTGTGAACATGCAGACACTGCTTTATAACTTCATAATTCCTGAATATTGGCATACTGATTAGAGTGCCAGGAAATGTGCTCCCTAAGTCTTGGGGCTACAATTTGAAAACTGTTTAAAAACTCTGCCCTGAAGTTTATAAAAAAATATATGTTTTTAAACGTACAAGTGAATCAAAAATTGTAGGCAAGGAAAACAGACCTGAAAGTAGTGTTCCTCAGGGTAGATAAAGAGAAAAGAAAAACAACCAAGAATAACAAATAGAAGGACTTGATTTTAAGAAACACTCAGTGGACTGATAAATGTTGTTTGTGTAACAGAACTTTCTGGAAAAGTCAGAACATATTTGTGGTCAGTGGATTCAGAGGTCTGAAGCATTTTCTTAAGACAGGCTGTGCCCCCAAAGTTGGATCAGCTGTGGGAGAAGAACTGATGCACATAAGGAATGCAGTGCCCTTTAGAGATAAACACTTGGTGACCAACTCCAAATTCTTTCTCAAAGACAGGGAGAAAGGAGCCTTTTACTGTCCTTGTTTCTTCATCCCAAGGCAGTATCTACTACTTTGAGACATCTTCCATCCTCACCAAAATCACACTACAGAATGAGTCCCCTTTCTGTAAGTTATCCCACTTAGCTGGATTGTATCATCTTATCTGTAGGATGTCAATGCTGGCAATTTTTTTCCCAACAAGTTTCCAAGGCACAGAGACCCGTAGTGCAAACACAAAATTGTCCCTGCACTGGGAGTTCCCTTTCATAAAGTTGAGATCTGCCACACCTTTTAATGGGGGGTGTGTGTCAGTACTGATGCTTTTATCCTGATATTGCTCACTGAATCTTTCTCATCCTTTAGAAAGTTACCGCAGAGTTGATCACGGACAGGAATCACCAGACTCCCCACATTTGGTCCAAACCCGTGGACCAGTGGTGGCCCTCTTACCAAGGGGAGCGGGACTTGCTTGGTTGACCTTGATGACTCAGTGTTTACCCTGTGATTTCCCTCTCTCTTTATGCCCGCACCCTATGAGTCTGCTCTCCTCCAACCTCAAATTAAACAAAGTCATGTTGAGTTGGAAGAACTTCCAAAATAAACTTAGAGCTTGACTGTGAGGGGGCAATTGAGTAAGTGATGCTGCTTTTCCTCTGAGTCAGTACGGAAAATTGCAGTTCCAGAGGTGCTGCTGGATGGACAAGACATGCAGCTGAGTTCCTGACCTTTAGCGCCTATTAAAAATCCTTGGATGCTTTTTCTCAGTGCAGATTATATAATGTACCTTTCTCAAGTTTCAACACAGTCAGCTTCATTCTCTTTGTCACTGCCCTCTGCCCTCCCTGTTTTCAGTCCAATATAGGCTTCTTCTGTCAACCTTGTCTGTGCTGGGAGATCGATGTGCTTAAGTACTCGAGCTTCTTCTACAAGGGACCAGAAGTTGCTGAATTTTTTCGAGTGAGCAAAATGGTTCCTGTACATGAGATTAGTCCAGGATTTTATTTCTTAACAAAGAGCACCACAACAATAGCTCATTATTCAATTTCAATCTTGCGGCGGCAGTCTTTTATGGCATGCCAGCATTGTATTGAATCGCAACAGCCCAGAGAGGTGGAACACAGGAAAGGCACCTGCTCAAAACTGGTCATAGTCTTGGCCGTTTTCTAATGTGTTCACACAGTGACAGCAGAAACATCTGGCTTGAGACATAAATCTGATAGTTATCACCCATCCTCTCCTCCAGAACATTTAGGGATAACAGGGTTTATAGCTCTAATCCTTATTTCAGGTCTCAGAAGGTATTTCTTATTTATTTCAATTTCTATGAAAATTTGCTTAGTGCTTCTGCTCCTTAATCATACAGCCATGCCCTGAGCTTTTGGCAGAGAGCACTTAAGGATGCAGCAGCATGGCCATTTCTGGCAGAAGGCAAGGCCCTCAGTGGTCATTCACCTGCAGGCCACTCTTTCGGTGCTAGAATAGAGTGGTTTGAGTGGGTTTTATACCATGAACTGGGTCCGCATCCAGAGGATGCAAGGATGACTGGTGCATTGTCTGAAAAAAGCTCTGCAAACCTCAGATTAAAGCTCTCTTTACACAGAAATTATACAAATTGATGCAAGAGGTGCACAGAGGGTTGTAAAAGAATAAGTTGCAATAGACCTAAAAACATCATTAATTTGGGGATTTTTTTGAGAATTTGTGTGTTTGACCAGCTGTCAAACTAAGTAGGATCACATATGAAATATAAGGAAATATAAGGAAATTAATTTTGCCACTACCCTTCCTGATTGTTGAGTAAACAGTTAAAATTGTTTTCCTTTCCTTAGTATTTTATGTATTATGTCATACGTATTTGGATATTTTGCATGTATATGTTTACACACCTCCACACATAATCACACACCACAGACAGGCAGGTCAATAGATAGAAGGATAGAAAGATTCTTCATATGAGGAAAACACAAATTTCATTTCTTAAATTAAATTAACCAGAATTTAAAAGAAAAATCTATTAGTGGATGTCAGTTCTAAATCAAGAACTGAAATGGCAAGAACCACAGCATGAGAACAAATGGAAATTTCCATAGCAAACATGAAAATGAATATTATGGATGTCTTCTGGTGAAATTGATGCAATGGTAAAAACAACATATAAATCATCGTAGCAGGGCTCATCTACTTCATCAGAAAATTTGAAACTTCAGGTACAGTCAAGCATAGCATTTCTTTAATCATAGAATGCTAAAAAATGTCCCTATCTATCTGGACTGTATATAGCTACCTTTAAGAGAAGCATTTTTAAAGCAAGGATACTAAACCACATCACAAGTACCAAAGGAAGAAAAAAATAACCCTTGAAAAATTTCCTGTTTGCCTCGAGAGGAAATTGCCTGTTTTGTTTAGAGAAGTAGTACATTTTTGCTTATTTGTCTGTTCTCTAGCTTAATAGAGAGAATGCAATAACAAAGATCTTTACCTGATATCATAATTGAAAATAACAACGAAATTTTCATTCTTAGAAAAATCTCCATTCCAGGGTTAGGGAAACCAGTCCAAACTATTCTGCTTGTGCTCAGCTTCATAGAGCAAACTATCTGTATATTATGTGTCTGCATTTCTCATTTTCTGTCTTTACCTGTCTTTC
>VZSC01010708.1:21266-74755 GCA_013398225.1 Steatornis caripensis
TTTACCTGTCTTTAAAATGCTGTCTCTATTACAAATACACAGAGCCAGAGGCATCCTTTCCATTGTGGGCTGATATGGTACTTGGCTCAATGAGACATCATGGTCTGTGGCTGTGCTCCTCAGTACCTCCAGAATAATATTAATATCAATGTCACGGAGCAAGTGAATGTCCGCTGGCGGTTTTTCTGGCCTAGCTGAGAGCAGTATACAGTCCTGTGTATTTATTAATGTGCAACCTGATGGGAAAGTACTGATCTTTCTGGCACCCAGAGTCAAAGCTAGTGCTGCTGTTTAGCTGCTGCAACTCCACTGAAGTCAATGCGATCTGAGGCTGACACAACATTAACCTGTTAAATCAATATACAGGGCCTGACAGGCATCCTGCAGAAAACTTTATAAACAGCAGGAGGGCAAAAATGTGTCCTGAAATCTCTGCAAGGGGTTTCTCTTTCTGCATTAGCGAACTGGAAAGGAGCAAAGAAATCCTCTGTGTACTTTCCAGGTAGAGCCTGATGCATCCTCTCTCCAGGAACTGGAGAGGTACCACAGAAAACCAAACTTTTCCAGGTTCTTGATGCTAATTCTGTGCCAAGTGAAGTAAGTGAATGCTTTCAAAGCAGAACTGTGGTACATGTTTCCTTACTCTTATACACACAAATTCTCCTCAAGTTGATGATGACTGTATTTGGACTGAGGAATGAATAAAGTTGTGTTTGGCCTCTTTTCCTTCCTTTGATATGACTTCTTGCTTGCTGAACAAGATGGAGAAATGAAGGAGTTGGAATTGTTCCCCTAATTCCTGAAATCCATTGCACATATTCAGAGCTGGTTTTCAGCTCCGTGGAAATGCCAAATCTTCAATGCTCTGCACAAGACTGACTGTATGATCTAGCTCAGACTTGGCAGGTTTGAAAACTTCACAGTTTGCCAGAATGTTTTTCTAGAAGTATAAAATGAATATTGCTTTAATGCAGTTGCCAAAAAGCATACGGTGAGGTTTGTGCAAATCCAGCTAGTTATTCCAGTAGCAACATAGAAAAGAAGATTTTATTAGGCTCAAAATTCAGATATGCTCAAAATTCTCCATTGAAAGACCATCTCCTTCTTGGCTGATGATACAGGAGATCATAAATAGCTCCATCGTATAAATAAGTGCTTCAAAAGTGTTAAGGAAAATGAACTGTTTTCTTGGGTTTTGCTCGGTAAAAAAAAAAAAATCCAGCTCACCATTCCTCATCCTCTGAATAGAAGTTGTTTATTTTTCAGCAGCAAGACTTAAAAAAAAATTTTCCCCAAAGCAACTTTCCCAGAGGCACATCAAAAAGGAAAAGTGTAAAAGAAAAATAGTTTATCTCTAACTAGCTGTGCTAAATGGAAACTTTATAGAGGAATTGACTTTTACTCTCTGTGACTGGCCTCACATGTAGAGTTTATGTTCTCTGGTTTAATGTAAAAGAAACCATCACTCTTCTCTCTGTGGCACACCAGGCTGCTGCAGCACAAAGCCCTGGCTAGCTTCTCATCAGCCTGAAGATAGGGTGGGAGGAGGGAAGTTAGTCTTGTTCCTGGAGGGTGTCTGCTATCCAAAGAATGGAAAATATGATTTCTGCTTTGGGAATTGAATTAGTCCCCTTTAGAGCTCTTAAGGCTGTATTTATAGGGAGGATAATGTAGCAGAGGACAATATGTTTTGTCCCTAGGTTCTGGTGAATGCTTCTATTGTTGATTTAGGATACCATCCAAAGCTAATTTTTTGCCTCATAAGCAGCTTCTTCTGAGTGCTCCTGTCGTATAATTTCAAGTGAACCTCTTCAGATCTCTGTCTGTCTCTACTTACTAAAGAAATGAGACTTTTGTACTCTTTTAATCCCTAACACTCAAATAATGGATATAGAAACATCTATTTCAGACTGGTACTGTTAAATAGCAAGGAGAGAAGAGAATAACTGTAGTTAAATAGCTGGGGATAAAGTCTCCGAATAGATTTTGACTGGGAGTTAAAGGAAGGTTATAGCTAAGGAGATCTGGGACAGACTTCCAGCAGAAGAAAAGTATGTTATTAAGACAGAAGTTACCAAGTTAGTTTCATGACAGAGTTGGAGCTGAAGAATGAGAAGAGTCAGACAAAATGACAGGCCAGACAGCAGAAGATAGTTTTGAGGGAAGTAGGGAGATTAATTTCTGAGATTATATTTTAAGAACATTGCATTAAAGAACATTCTAAGTGCTTAAGTTTAAGCGGAACACTTAGATGATGGTGGGTATAAAGCAGCATAATTAATATTTGCAGCACGATGTTGAGAAAGGGAGGGTGAACCATTTATACTAATGTAAAAAGTTTTCCACATTAAGAAAAATAAGAACAATCAAAGAAGGGAAAGTTTAGGCTACAGGAATAAAACACAGTAAGACAGTGAGAATTTGCTTGAATAAAATACTGAAAATGTCCCTTTAAGAAAAAAGTCTGCCATGGCAGGCTTAAGTTATTAATGGAACACTGAAAACAGCAGACCTGGTGCAAGTTGTTAGCTGTTTATTTGAATTCGACACACAAGGAAAGAGATCTATCTGATATAAAACGTTATTTATTGCAGCACAGGTCCTTAAAATGCAGACAGGAGAACACAGTTCTTCTCCCAACATGAATATTAAGAACACTTTCATAAAAGGTAATACATTTATAGTCAGTCCACAAGATGCTGCTTATTATGTGCCAGCTATTCTACTGCTGGGGTTCTGCAAAAGCTACTTTACCTAAGGGATGCCTGGGGTACGCAAAGAAGAGATGTATGTGTCACTAAATTGATGTGGCTTAACTTCTTTCTTTCTAAAAAACATCAGTAAGCATGGCTTGCAATGAAGTGTTTCATAAGAGTGGAGAAAGATGACATTCCCCTACAGAAAAATAGACTTCCACATTTCCAGAGGCCTATCATTTTTCAGGAACAATGAGAACTTAATCCCTGTTATATGAAAGTAAGTTGAACTCTAGAAGATAACAATCCATGGCTAAGGGTTTGTTGGATAAGATGGAGCATAACACCACACGATGAAACCACCTTGCATAACAAACTGTCTTATCCACACAACGGGAAACAGGTTTGAGCTTGATATACTTTTACTCCTAATGAGAAAAATATGAAACCACTAGAGAAGTAGTTTACCTTGGGCCAGTTTAATTTCCTGTCCTCATTTCTCTTCTGAAGGCAGACAACTAACAAATATCCTGCTTAAAAAAAAAAAAAAAGAGAAAAAAAGGGAAAGAAAATTTGCCCAAATTAGGAACTGAAGCTGTGGAAATTAGTCAGCTAGACATGGCAGTTAAGTGCACTTCTGAGAAACAAGCCTCCGTAGTTCCTGTCTTCTGTCTGATATTGTGGAGAAATTGAAGCAATGTGACCGCTGCCCATTCCCTAAGACCAAAAAGCAGGTGTTCATCTCAACTACTTACTCTCATGGTCATGACTAGATAAGGATTTGCCATTAATTTTGCCCTTGGGTTTAATTGTCCTCATTTGATTATATTACATGTCTATTGACTCACTCACTAATACAGATTATATCTATGCAGAGCCTTCACAGTGATTGATCCACCAACTGCTGCTCAGCTATATGCATATGTCACCAGCCATTTCTAGATACTAACTCAGTCAAGCCACAGCAGCATTGAGGCAATTCTGTCCCAAACCTTCCCACAGAACAATCTTTCTCAAAAACCTAGGTCTCATATGATATAATTCAGCTTGGAAGGGACCTCAGGAGGTCTCTAGTCAATCTAGTCAATCTCTTGCTCAAAGCAAAGTCAGCACTGAATTCAAACCAGATTGTTCTAGAGCAGAAGTAGCATTACCATATAAAGCTAATCTTTAATGGGGAACCAATAATGCAAAGCAGAGGGCTTCAGCATGCCTTAAGTGCTCCTTTGCATTCCAACCAGTTGCAGATCAGGAGATTTCTGAATGAGTTGTGATTTCTATAAATTTTCTGAAATCCAGTGGATTTTTCTTCCACAAACTTGTGCAGATTCACAGTGAACTCGGATGAAAATATTAATGGTGGAATTCAGCTCACAGGATACATCTCACTTGAGCTGTCTCCATGTAGGCTTCTGCTTGTCGTCTGGGTGCTCTTACAATCAAGGGAGTATTGCTCAGTGAAAGTTACCGCAGCCAAGATTGATTCAGCTGATCAGATACATGTGTCTACATCTAACTCTCAGATCTTGCCAATGAAGTAACCCATTTCTTGGGTATGTTTCTGGTGCTTCTCCTGTCAAAATAGCTACTTAAAAATGAAGTTTAGTGGAAAAATTTATCTGAACAAAAAAGGAGGAGAAGTCTGCATTGGCTATGGTGTGGGAAACTGTGTTGGAGATGAATGTGGTCTTGTGTGTTTCATTTTAATTCCTTAGAGTATTTGGCTCCTTAAAGTACTGAATCCACTTTTCAAGCCTCAGACGTCTTGAAGCCTGAAAAGCTCAGGGAGTTACTGTGCTGTTCCCTGCCCTCTGACATTTTTTTGTAATGAACATCACCTAAAATGCATAGCATGTGAGAGTTATTGGACTGAGAAAAGAAGAAATCAGAGATTTCCGGGCAGATACAACAAGGGCAAATGCAGTGTCAGCCCACGTGTGCTGCCCACATACCTCGTTGTGACCGCCTACCAACGCAGGGAAGAAAGTCATTGCAGTGTGGCTACAGGTCACTGGAAAGGGACCCCTTCACCCCAACACTACAGTAGAGGCGACTGTGTCTTCTGTTTCAAGGCATTGTTCTGTCTATTTGAGAACCAGAGATAATATCACCTTGTATTCTGGATATTCTCAGTAGCAAAATGCTAGATGTTAAGACCAGCAGTTGTTTTTTGCCTTTGTTTTATCGACAGCCTCAGGTAGTCATGTCTCTGTAATGTATAGTACTACTTCCTACCAGATTTGGATTAAAATAATAAATAAATAATAAATACCCGGAGTCAGGTATTCTACAAAAAATCAAGCTTTCCTTAAAAAAGCTGAATAATATATGGAAAACACAATAAAAGAGTAGTCAACTCGTGTTGGTTATGCAAACCTGGTTCTGTCGAGAGCTTAAAACAGAAGATTCAAAAGGTGCAAAATGTTTCATATTGCATTGTTAGCTGGGTAATGCTTGCAAATCCATTGTGACCAAGGATTATACAAACATAAATATGCTCACTCACATATACATATGTTCATTTTAACTTGATACCAGGAAATGCACTTTCCTAGTACCCATGTTATGCTTCGGATGGGATGTGGTTAGAGTGGTGAAGACTCACGCTATTCCATGTGTTGCTGTACCCTAGACAGTCCAGGCCGCTGCCGTAGTGACACTGTAGCTCTGACAAGTAGGCAAGTAACGAATGTCTATGATACTACACTTATATACTGCAGATCCACAGACCACAGCAAAGCAGAATATCCAAGATCTGCCTCTATTTGCCTGATTTTGGAACATGGCCCAGAGTCCTTGCTTTCACAGTGGAATCTTATGTCCCTGGCAGGCTGCGTAAAATTACATGCTAGAGGAAAGCGAAAGATTTCCTATGATATTTCCAGGTTTTCTTTGATTCCACACAGCCCATCAGTAAGTGTTGATTAGCAGGGAGAATGACCTCAAGTCACGTCAGCTGTAGGATGTGTTTTCCTGGAGGGAAAGGAAGAATATGATTTCCGCTTCTCAAAGATAAGGATTATCACAGTGTTTAAAAACACAATTTTGCTCTTATTGTCTTTTTTCTTCCATAGAAGCCCTTCAAATGAAGGGAAAGACTAGTGATAGGTCAGTGTTTAATAATTTGAAATGACAAGGCTTTGTCAAATACTAAAATCAATGTATCAGACCTCAGATCTAGATTCTCTGGGGTTTAACAGTTGCATTATGATTGAAGAGAATTTAGTCTCAGCCACTTTTGGGCATCTGTGTATCACTCACTTATTTGCCAATATACTTGCCTTTTGAATTTGACCATTTGGCCTTCCAAATGTGAGATAGGATTTTCCAGAGAGTCTATAGTCCAGTTTCTTAAAGTTTTGTTATAACTTTTGATATCAATGGGATTAATTTGAAGCCAAATCTGTTGAGAGCCACGAATTCCAATGTCTCTGCAGCAAAAAGAAGTGATTATTTTTAAAAGAGGATGATGAAAGTAATAGAATATTAATTTAGTGATATGTCAGGCATTCAGCATGAATTTCTGGACCATGTAATTTTCATTGCTGGCTCATCTGTATATATTTGTCAGACTTGTATTTCTCACATGAAGTCCTATTAACACTGAAGGTTTCATTAACTGATTTCAGTTTCTACTGTATGGATGCTGAAGGAACCAAAATACCCACCATTTCAACCAGAAATCTATCTATCTTCTATCTGTGGATAAACTGCTTCCAATTCCAAGCATATCAGTCCTGAATATTAAAGAACAAAATATAAAAATATATTATTAATGCTGCAGATTGACAGGTGTTAGAAATCAATATCTTTTCATTGTTTTTAATGTAGCCAATCACATTTATGCTGGCTGAAGCACTTCAGAATTTGATATTATGCTGTTTTGTTACAGAGGAGAAACAAGAAAAGTCAATAGCAAAGGTGGAAAGTGGAAGTGTTCAGCTAAATGTCTTTAAGGTTATTCAAATACTAGTTTTGGGGAAATTAGGACTTAAAACCACAAAAACAAATTTAAAGCATGATTTCCCATAGTCTCATTGTTCTGGACAGGTCACAATAACATTTAATTATGTTTTCACCATGTATGACCCAGCAGTTTTCAATGCAGAGGCTATGACAGATGGGATAACCTACTGATAGCACTATTCTTGAGCATAAGTTTTGCAAAGTTTGCTTCCTACTCTGAGTCACTCACACTCCCAGTTTCTCTGGCCTATGTCCAAGCTCATGTCTCATCCTACCAGAGCAATATAGTTATTTCTGCTTAACACCAAGTTATTCAGCTCAGATACAGGCTTGTCTTTTAACTAAGATACCACTGAACATAGGAATTAAAAGCAGAATTCAAAACTTCTTATAACATTGAATGTTTTAGCCCCATGATTTCTTGTTAAGCACAAGATTCTAACAGTATTCCTGAAATATGACAGCATTTCTACTGCATAATGTTCATTTATGTGAATTACTGTGGTTTCGACATGTCTTACAGCATTTACATTAGTAAGAAGCTCTACTGATTTCTTATTAATAACACAATTGGAATATCTACGTCTGCCAGTGTGAGTTTTTCTAGAGAATCTGCTTTACTTTAGTAGGAAATTGAAATACTTCCACCATAAACCTCTTCAGATTCCTGAATTGTAGATAGGTTTTTACGGCTCTCAAAGAAATTGAGTGAGATTCAGTTTGAGTCTAAGAAACCTAAAATTAGTTTGCATGTTACTTCGGTGTCTAAGCTCTTGTTGTAGTCAAATGAGATCTACTGATCAAAAATAAAAGACAAAGCTATTCAGTCAACTCTCAAATGATCCCCTACATTTCATCAGCTGAATGGATCTTATCTCCATTGACTATAGATCATTAACTATCCAAGCTAGAGATACAGTTCCTAACCATTGACTTCCAGAGACATTTTGTCTTCTGTAGGACTTGTGTTACATCTACTGGTCCCACAAGAACACTATGGATGTCTCAGGGTATTTCAAGTGGCATTAGAGGCATATTTTCAGGCAATCGAATCACAGTATAGGTGTCTTAATATTAATGTGGAAATCTGCCCATGTGGCTAGCATTTTGCAGGACACTGTCCACATGAAGTCCTTGTTTTGAAGAGTTCGTATTGAATTACAGAAAATAAGTAGTGGTGGGAGAAAAGAAAAGATTATTGTGATTTGTCAATAGCAGAGATAAGTCATTTCAAGCTACCCAGAACTATGCACCTTTACTATTTTTCCCTTCCTCCTCCTGCCCCTGTTTCCTTAGCGATTGTTGCTGAAGGCAAGCTGAGCAATGTTTAGCATGACCACAGTATCCTCATTCTCAGAAGCAATGAATAAATATCCCAAGGCACCACAGTTCACTTCTATGGGTAAAGTCCATTGAAGGCAAATCTCTGGCTTATTTTTTTCTCACATGTAGACACGGTCTTGTTGTGTCTAGTGGTTGAGCATTCAATTTGACTGGATACAGCAACCATGTAACCATGTTATATCATCAGCAAAAGCTGGTTACTCCTATACTTGAGTACAGCGGTGTTTCTGTGCAGGTCTGCATTTTACTATTGAGAAAAGAGATCCTATGAAACTTTGTCATACTGATAGGAATATCAAGTGACATTTGCCCTCTTGTCTCCATGTAGCTTTCAGATGGAATCAATGCAGGCCAAGGACTAGGTATCGAAATCATTGCTACATTCCAGCTAGTGTTGTGTGTCCTTGCCACCACAGATCGGAGAAGGAATGACGTCTCGGGATCAGCACCTTTGGCCATTGGTCTCTCCGTTGCCTTGGGGCATCTTCTTGCTGTAAGTTTTATGTCTCACACTTGATATCTGCAATGAACCACCTCAGGATGGGCCAGTGAAGGCAGGAAGATGATGGGCAGATGGTAGTTTCTTCCTTCTCCTTCCTCTTCATAGACTGACCTTGTTTCTGCAACACACATAGCCCTTCCTTATTGGGCCATGTGACTGTGGCAATAACTGATGAGGTTGCACATCTGGGAGGATCTGTTTCCCTGGTGGGACAGGACAGGCATATGGCAAACAATTTTTCTCTCTTTTTCTGAGGAAGAGTGGGTGAGATGAACAAAGTTGTTGTGAGCATCTGAACCATACTGCAGGATGCCACTTGCCCGCTCTGTGTAATGAGGATGCCACATGTTCATCAATGCCTCACCACTGGTTCTCTTTCAACCTCCTAGATTGATTACACCGGTTGTGGAATTAACCCAGCCAGATCTTTCGGCTCAGCGCTGATTGCAAACAACTTCAACAATCACTGGGTAAGTTGAATAAATTTCTTCAGCTTACAAGAGGCTGTGCATATACATGATCTACAAGATCAGAAACATTTAAACATGTATCATTACCACCAAATCAGTGATTTGTCATTTCTATTTCATTTAACAAAAACAATCTCCTTTTGCTCCTGACCAGCCTCAGGAGATCACAAAGTCTTCAAGATGAGTGTGTTATGTGCAAAGTAATACAGTAGATTTTCTGTGGTTGTCTTTATTTTTATTCATTTCAAATATTTAAAACTTTATAGCCTCATTGCACAGAATCCTGTATTCAGTATTCATTGTTTAAACTGAGTTGGTAAGGTGCTACTGCTTAATCTGGTAAGACCTAATTTAGGAAGGTTCTTAAGCAGGTTTATAAACTGAGATGGATCAGCCAATATTTGGAAACTAACAAAATGTTCATCTTAAAGTTAAGTGTCTGCTTATGGGCTTTCATGGATAAGTGCTCTGAAAACACTATAAATTTTAGATTACTCCCTGTGGTTAAATGTGGTTAAAATGAGGAACTTCACCAAAATTTACTTCTTTCACTAAAGCTCAATAAAGAAGACTAATATGAAAGCCCTAAATGAGCTTCTTGAATATTTAAAATGTAGCTCGTTCCAACTCTCCTACTCATGATTTTGGCAGTCAGTTACATAGGCATTCATGGAAATTTAGTGGTAGTACAATGGGTTGTGAAAATTTTGGATATGGATGCCGTTTTAATCTAAAGAGGAAAACACAAAAGGAGGATACTGGGGAAGTTTTGCCATTGTCTCCCACTTAAACATTTTTATTGGGATACTAAGGTAATATAACCAAGCTAGCAGCTAGTATTTTCAGAATTTCATAGAAAAATTGGGGGTTTTGTACAGGAAGAAGGAGATAGAGGTAATAATTCATATTAAAACATTGCTATTGCTAAATAAAAGAAAACATTTTTTCAGACTCAGAAAGTCTTTGGCCATGAAAATCCCTCAAAATCACTTGTTATTTCTAATAAAATCAATCTCTCTACTAAAGTACTTTTATTACCTCTCCCTCCAAAATTTACTTTCCTTAAGTGATTAGACTAGTACAATTACATCAATATCACCAGCTAAATAGCTGCTAGTCTATTTAGTAAATTAAGCCTCTAATTAGGTCCTCACAAAGTATTGCTTTCTAATTCACCTATAACTGAAAGTTAGTGGGAGAAAGGAATCTAATGCCCTTGTTGCTTTTAGAAATTGTGCCCTGCTGCCAAATCTACCTGGAGTAACAGAGATGTTCTACCAGTAGATACCTAATTTTAAGTACCAGAACTTGACAATATAGTCATAGTTATCAATCTCTGGGTTGTTGCCAATTTGTGGTGAGAAATTCTTGGTTTATTGCCATGCAGCTAAGTAAATATTCAGGTGATAAACTGTGATTTTAATATTTTCATTGTGAATTTCATGGTGAAATTCCTCAGATGAGATTTTCAGAAGAGCTTCAGAAGCAGTAATACCCGATACATTAACTGAGCTTGGAACTGTGTTTCAGATCTTCTGGGTTGGCCCAATCATTGGAGGAGCAAGTGCTGCCCTGATTTATGACTTTATCCTGGCTCCCAGAAGCAGTGACCTGACTGATCGCATGAAGGTGTGGACCAGCGGCCAAGTAGAAGAATATGATCTGGAAGGAGATGATATGAACTCCCGGGTTGAAATGAAGCCAAAATAAAGAAGGACAAGGGGGGGGGGGGAAGCACATTGGTTTCCCAAGATTTTGTCAGTGTTATAGACTCTTTGTAAACCAGCAAGCAGTACTTTGTTTTTTAATTCAGTATGGTTTTCCATTTTTCTGCCCTCAATCTTAATAGCAGTTTTATATCTGGGATTTTTCTATTAGAAATTCTTCAGGCCAAGAAGTCATTGGACACTTTAGCATGAGCTAAATAAATTTGGCTGAAATTAAACACCTCCCTTGCCACCACCAAATTTTCTGGTGTATTTAGCATGGGTTATTCTCCCAGTACATCACTCAGTAATGATAAGTAGCTCAAATGACCAGTCTGTTTGCTGAAAGAATAGATACTGAGACAGAGAACCATCTGTACCAGTAATGGGGGGCTTATAGTGGCAAAAGTATTTATACAAATATGCAGGGCTGATATCTAATGCCAGCAGTCCATGTGAAAAACTATCTCAAATCATTGCCCAAAAACATCTTTTGGAAGGAGAGGCCACTAAAAATTACTTGTTATGTAGAACTAACTGTAATTTTCTAAATGATTAATAATCTCTGAGAAAGACAGTCAGAAAAGTTAAACAGGACAAGACTCTCCAGAGTCCCAGGGTCTATTTAGATGTTCTAGTGTTTCATTCTCCCTGAACCTGCATACAGTTCATTGTGACGGGAGAGAATATATGACAAAAGTTTCATAGATATATTAACTACTGGGAAGTAATAAATAGAAATCAAATTAGAGAGTAGTAATAACAATGGCAACAAGAACAACATGGTGCCAAAATGTAAATAGGATCTTATTGTTCCTGTGACTACTCTGCTTTTGTTCATCTTATGTAACTTACCTGTATGTTTTAAAACAAACCAGGAAAACAAAAGGCCCCTTTCTTCCTGACCCCATTCTAATAGCCAGTGCTGTGACATTCAGGGACAATTAATAGATATACACACAGTATATTTTCTAATGAAGGACAAATACACAACTGTGTGTAAGTCCATTTTGGGGGTCGTTGCTTTGTTTTTATATATATATATATATATAAATGTTTATATATGTGTTTTATACAGAAAGCCTAGTATACTGTTTTGTAAGAAAATAAGAGCATAAGATAAGTGGAAGGAATTGCAGCAGTGCTTAGCAAAATAAATGACACTGGAAACGTAAAGAAAATTAACACTTTAAACGATGTGGAAGACTATCTTCCGTTTTCGTTTTTGTGTGTGTGCTACTTATGATTTCCTGAGTAACCCAAAGCATTAGCTGGTCTTACCTACTAACTATAGAATATAGTTAAAGCAGATACATGCTAATATACTTGTTCTGCACGAAACAGTTTTACATAAGAAATGAGGCCCAGAGGAACCTACATAAAAAGCTGCACATTTCACCATTCAGACAAACACCCCAGAGGTAATATGATGGATACCTCTTCTTAGAGAGATGATGTGAACATGGGAGTTGCAAGAGGGTTGACATGGGAATCCATATAGGTTGGATCATTTCATCCATTGAGCAGATGTACAATGAGAACAGTAAAAAGGAAAATCACCAGCAAAAGAAAATAGAATACATTTTATCTTTCTCGTCTACATTTGGTGTGCTATCCTGTGTATTGTCTATGTACAAACAGCATGATTGTTTTTTGGGGTGGTTTAAAAATAAACAAAATCATTTGTGCTAACACATGAAATGTTCATAATTCTTGATTTTTGATTTGCTTTGTAACTTGATGTGATTTCATTTTCTATACCATTCTTCAGGTGCCCACCTGTAAGACACAGACAATTTCTGCTTTTCCACTCTTGGCCGCTCCTTTGATTTGATGCTAGCCTTTAGGGAAAGGAAGTTTCTTTCTTTGTACGGCAGGTAAAGCAGGCCCTCACTTGGAAGTAAGCTCGATCTAAACTATACTTAGAAGTGAAGCAGGATACCAGGACCTTGTGCCCACTTTCCAGGATCTTTTTTCAACTTTACTTGCTGGTATCCAACTGCATCCGTTGGCCCAAAATTAACCTTTTTTTGTGTTGCGGAATCTATGAGCCAGTTGCAGAAGTCACCCACAGTAAATAGTTTGTTTTGACAAGCTTGAGGTAACCTAACACACACAGTGATGGAGAAAAAGTGAGATTCACGATTTGTTCCTTAGTCTACACCCTGTGAAGAGCAATACCTCAGCCTATTTTCTATGCCTCAAAGTCGAAAAACTTTTAAGACAAGCAATACTGCCTTTTTTATTTGGTGTGTAATAGGATTATGTCATGTTACGTCATGAGCTGCTGCTCATGATGACCACAGTAATAAATAAAATAGGTGAAAGATGTACAATAAATGTTTCACTAGTGAAGAAACAAAAAACAGGTCAAAGCAAATGAAGTTTGATTTCTTGGTGTATTTATTCACAGTGATATTGTTTAAACAGTTTACAGTAAGGCTCTTGGAAACTGAGTGAAAACATATTTCAGCAAAATTCCATGCTTAAATCTCCAGCTTCTTCTAAAAGAAGCAAAATCTTAATGGCACATTTAAAGTGCTTCTGTAGTACTTAGATCCTGTGAGAATAGCTGTTTCTAAACATTGCAAGGCCATAGCTGCTAATGGTCTCCCCATTTCTGGCACAAATGGGTTTGCTTTGTGCTAGACAAGCACACTTCAAAGTTATCATTATCTCATTTAAATATTTGGAAAATACACAGCAAAGGAATTGAAAGCATGAAGCAGCAAGTATCAAAATCCAGTAACAAATGTCAAGCAGGCAAACATATTTACATGTGATCACCCAGAAACTCAACAAAATCTCCCTGACATCAAGAAGCCTGGAACACAGTTGTTTAAAACAGCTCCCATGATGTGTGCACTAATAGTTCCTGACCTATGGACAAATAGAACATGTCTGTGCCCTGGTGATTCTCAGGGACAAACCTGTATTTATCATATATTCTAAAAGGAAAAGATGATGAAGAGTAGATGCTTTCATAAATTAGCTAGGGATCACCTGCCACGGTCTCTGTAGCCACCCTATTGGGTAGCCCACAGCATACCAAATACCAACAGAGAGCAGCTACACAGATTCTAGTAAATGAAAAAGCACAGGGCAGTATTTCCAAATACAGGAACACTCTTGTCAGTGCCTGTATGTGCCACCCCAGCCAAGGTTCTCCCAGACTTTTCCTGGGCAAAGCTGAGCAATGCAAAGATGTTCTACTCCTCTCTGTTTTGTCTGAGGGTCAGCTGTCATCCCAGGGGTAGATAGCACCAGCAGTGCAGAAGTACTCACTCTGTGGCTGAGACAGCTGACAAAGCACCATCTGTTTTTTGTATGCATCAGCACAAGACAATTCAGAAGAAGTCTAAACAAGGTGCTTTGAATTTGTCCCTGGAGAAACCTCTGCTGCTGCATTGATTCTATAGACAATCTAACGAGATATGGGTCCTAACTTTAGTCATCTGTCTTTAGAAGTAAATACATGCTCTGCCTCCCCATTGTAACTGTGGCAATTTAATTTTAGATTTGATGTTTCTCAATTCTACATAGACTTTTAACACGTGCAAGGAAAGAAAGGCGATTGAAACATAACATAATGACAGCCAATAAACCAGGAAGCTTCCATTGTCTTTCCATATCCACCAGATGCACCAGTCACAATTCACAGCTTAATGTTTTTAAAAATTAAAATAACACAATAATACTAATAAAGAGTTTCCCATAGTATTTCAGTGTTTTCCCTCCTTTTACCCAGCTGAAGTTTGGACGTGCCAAGAGTCACACAATAAAATTATATATTTAGAATATGGTTGTTATGGTTTGGTTGAGGCCTGGACTCTAGAAGACATCTGTGTCAAGAATGGTTCTGAGTTTCATTTCACTCAAGCTTGATGTCCTTGTAAAGACCATATTATTTGGTATATAAGTTGTCTGATATTACAGAAATTGCTTTGCCCAGAATTCCTTCTTTGGACAAATGCATCATTTTACAGACTTTTTAAAGCTGAATCGTGAAATCAAACCTCTGTTTAAAGAGGTTCATTGATAATTAGATATTAGCCACCCATGAGATCACATCACTTTAATTTCTTGAAATCATATGTCACATACCTTCCTGAGAATGCACAATTCCTGTGAACTTCAAGATTCTCTTATGCTGTTGGACAAATCTAATATGTTCAGATGTAATATAATATAATATGTTCAGGACTTAAACCACTAAATTCTGATTTGACAGTAGTGGAACTTCACTTAAACACTCTCAATGAAATCCTTTTCTCTCTGAAGACACAGTCATTGTCTGTTATTTATTTTGGGAAAGCAAAATATTTGTAAACATAAAAATAACCAGTTTACAACCAGATTAGTTATTTGTTGCTGTATGTCTTTGCTTCTGAATAAAATTTTCTAGGGACCTGTGCTCCTGACCACTGCCATGTAACTATGGATGCTTGCCCATGGCCATTCCTGTTCTTCTACACCCTGTCTAATCCTGCAGGGAGAGATGGGCAGGCAATAGTGAGTGGCAGAACCAGTTAGGTACCTCAGCTATAATGGTGGTTAGATGTGGATGCCTGCCCTATTGCCTATAATCCTTTGATAAATTACTGTATACTTCAGAATTTGGTAAAGAAGCTGAGCACAAAACAGGCATGGGAATGAAGAATGGATGGAGGGAAGTGACACGGTGCATAAAATACAGATTTTATTAGTATTCAAAAGGATTTATTCTCCTTTCATTTTGGTTGAACTGCATACCCTACTGCCCTTGAGCCATGCCTGTTTGAATGAGGGGTCTTCAACATTTTCAATCATTGTGTTATGAGATTTATAGATTTTGATAAAAAAGAACCCCCAAAACTCAATACACTCCCCTTTTCATGATCTCCTGAACTTCCTCATCTGTCATGCTCTAAAATTTGCCATGAATTGCCCTCATTGTGCCATTTCCTCTGTTTTGTTTCTATTTTTGTCTTAGAGCAGGAATTAAGAAGCTTGTGGAAAATGATCAATGTAATGAAACTAACTGCCCATTTTGTAGCATTTCTAGAAATTTCTTTCCACTTTCTCTTCTTTCACTTTACACTTCATTTTCAAGCTCCTGAGAAGGACTACTAACAGTTGAAGGTGATCCCTCCATTTAATCTCTTCTCTCTTTAGCTTGTGCTCAGTTCCCTTTTCTAACGGGTGTATCCTTACTTGTAGACAAAAACCTAGAGAGACCATCTATTAAGATTTTTTTTTTTCTTGCCATTGAAAACAAACAAAACAATGTTCCCTGGAAGCATGGGAGCCAAACAGCAACTCTTGGCAAAAGTGGCTGTTAAGAGCAATTGCTGGAAACAGTAAAACTTTTTTTTTTTCCCTGAAAAGTGAATGGAGCATTTACAGGTAGCGATCTATCCAAAAGACGGATATGACTATAAAAACGACAAGCTGCAGCACACACTTGGGTTCCCTTGGGGATCTCTGACTTTTTCTTGTTTCATCATTTCATGCTATTACTTAATCAAGAAGAAGCTGACATGAATTAAAGAGGAGAAGGACAAATGATGGGCCTGCCTGATTTTGTATCCTACCAGGGCCGTGTGGGAAGAGAGGTCACTTGTGCTATGACTGTATTTTCTGTCTTGGAGCCAGATCTGATTTACTCAAAAATGTTTTAGCATTGTTCAAGGAGTGAAAGAAGAGCTAAATTACATTCCTATCTGGCTTTGCAGTGTTTTGCTTTGTCATGGTAATGTAAAATAGTTTTTGTAGTACTAGGGAGTGGACACAAGCACTTTCACGTCTGCTGTAAGAGATCTGATCTCAACTCTGACTGGTCATTAGCCAGGCATGGGAATGAATCTCAAACACTTATTTCAGTCTGTGAGAGACAGAAAGATCTATGATGTCCCAGTTTGACATACTACCTTTGTGCCTAAGCAGCACTAACCTGTCTGCTGCTGGAGGGGAAGTCTGGAAAGTCCTGCAAGAAGTGTCTATTAGAGAGTGAGACTCTGGTTTCTGTAGGTCTTATTCCTTTGCTAATCCGTATTAGTCCATTTCTGTTAATCTTCTAAATGTACTTCAATGAGTCTTTCTTTGTATAGGTTATTGATGAAGGAGACATGAACTGACAGTTCTATTTGCCATAGGTGGTTATTTTGGCTCTAGGGTAAATTTTGGTTTTGTTCTTGTCATTGCTGAGGCTGACTGATTTACATCTTTTTGCATTAGCCTTTGTCTACTGAATGCAAAGAAAATGCTTTATGAATCTAATCTCACATTTCCATTTACATGGCTTGTATGTAAAAGACTGGAAGGAACGTGGGAGTTGAACTTTACTACTAAAAAAAAAACCAGAAAACTTGCTTTTGTGATTGTCAAGAAAACTCTTGCCATATTCTTCTGCAAGTATTAGCCAAAGATGACCATAGTGCATTGTACTTGAAAGAAAAGCCTTTTATCTATGTTGTGCCTTAAAACAAAACAAATCAACGCCAAAACTCGCTACTCCAAATGTGGTACTCAGAGCCCTGAATTAGGTCCTTCTCTTCTGCTTCACCTGATAGGTGAAGACTGATAGGATGTGACAGAACTCAGTCTGGAACCACCTGCATCACAAGCAGCTTTCTAGACCCAGACAGCCCCTGAAACACTGCCCATCATCGGTGCATTGTTACCCTACTTGACTGTCCCAGATGCTACTTTCCTTCTAGAGGTCTGCACCTGTTCTTTTAGACTACATCGACACTAACAAACTAAGATCGATGCATGCTTTCTGCCATTGTCCTGCTACTGCCCAGACTGTTCCAATTGCTAGCAGGAAGAGCTTGACTCTGTTCCATGCAGTGCAGGTCAGAATGTAGGATGTGCCTAGGTTGTTCCAAACACGCAGTTTGGATAAAGCCACCTTGGACTACAAGGAGGAGAATTTAGTTATATATTTGCAAAGCATACCATACTACTTGCTCTTGGACCTAACAGGCAGGCACAGGACAATTTTAGTTACTAATACAAACATATCCTGAAATAACTGAATATGTCTTGGTGACATTTTTAGGACAGAATTACTTACTCTCAGTTGTCACCTGTCTGTCCAGTGGGTACACAGAAATGAGCTTTTGGAAAACTAAAATCAAACAAGGTGAATAACACCTTTGGTAAGAGTCTTGGTCCTCTTGATATAGATCAGGTGCAATCTGGGAATGCCTCTATTCAGAGAACCTAGAGAAATTACTGATTTCTGTCTCCTGGCTGAGCTTCAGCAGCAGCGAAGCCATGGATCTGCTTGGACCTGGAACTTCAGGCTTTGAGGGACTCCAAAGACAACCTAGGCTCTATGTAGACATTTAAGTGATTTTGTAGACATTTAAGTGGTTTAGGCACTTCAGATTTACTTGTCCGAGCTCTGTTTATGTCCTCTTTCAAGCACTTTGGCTTGCCGCATGAGGACATTTCACATGACTTTTCAAGCACTTTGCGCTTCTGTTGCGTCTGACCTTTTGTCAAAACATTCAGAATGGTTAATTATTATGCTAGGGTTTTCACTGTATGAACAATAACCTCTTTCTTTCCTTAAAGGATTGTTTGTCCAATTAGTCAGTTTTGTCCAATATTGTTAAGAAGCCTTGACTTCGGTTTCTTGATAAATAATAGCTGTTTCCTGAGCCCATTCAGTCATTGAAATCATTGTTAAATTTTAATAATGACCTCAGAAGAACTGTAGGGTTTCACCAGTGCAAATTTATCCCAAATATAAATCAGCATAAATTGTTTAAATGGTGCCCAGTCTTGTGGGCTTAGTTTAGTGAATTCACTTGAACGTTTTGCATGCATAAGGAAAATGGAATAGAAATAGAAGGGCTGCAGGGTCTGCAGATTTAATTAATTGGCAATATACTGGATTTAGCAATAGCTGAGGTACAGAAAACACAGTGGGATCACACACTGTTGTGGTAGGTGTACTGTGCCAAGCTAGATTCTCAGACTAGAGTATGACTTTCATGTGACTCAGCAAAAAGCGTTTATGTGTAGGTGTATAAACATTTGTGCATGTGGTCTTACATATGGAAAAGCATGTATGTGGGCCAGAGTTATATAAAATTACTAATGAGTCTGTGTGGAACACACTTTTCCAACTCCTGTTAACCCAGCAGAGATGTAACACAGTTCTTGGGTGAGTTTTGATGAAGGCTCCTAGTGCACATGATATTATATTTATAGGCATGATTTGGACAGATATTTTTTACTTTTTTTTTTTTTTTAATTCTTATGCTTCTATCAGGGAAGGAAACATTATCTTTTTGTACTGTATTCTGCAAATGTTTTGAATCAGATTATTATTTTTAATAATATTGAGATGCAGTGTCATTCTGTTATTCTAGAGAAGATGTGTTTTGAGTTGCAAGACAAACCATCTAAATTTAGGTACTGGTAAGGTAGGACTCCACACCTGAGGTAATTTTCTAAGCTCCCATTAAAGTCAGTGCAGGTTTACTGAATTCATTTAGTGAAACATGAAGAGCTATTCAGATGACAAAATCAGGTTTAGCTGAATAACTGGAAACTTCCTTGTCAGTATTGTTAAGACCTTGATTGACTTTAATAAGACACTTGTCTCCCTTGTATAAGCCTATGCACAAATATGCAAACAGAAGACCAAGATAGGACCTGTGGTTTTAAATTTTCAACAAAACCAAAAGCATTTACAATACTTGATGCTGATCTTTACACTTTATATCTCATTTTAGGAGCTAAATGGAAAATATATAAATTATCAAAAATAGAATATGATTCCTTCTCAGCAGGAATGTCAAGCGCCAGAGAAGACATTCAAAGTATTCCTGTCAAGATAGCCTGTCTGGTGAGAAAGAAGGATTTTCTATTCAAATGTGTCAACTGCCTCCCAGTCACATCTAGATTTAGACAGAAATGATTTGCTTATACAGTAGTAGAAATCCAGAAGAACACTAACATTTTAGTATATAGTCATCTGATTAATCTGTCCCTTAGGCTGGTAGAACTATTTTGAGTACTTTTGTAAAGATTTTCAAGACCTCAGCCTTTCATGAGACATGGGACAGGACAGTCAAGGAAGACTTGAGGTATTCCCTGGGAGTTTTTGGAGCCAAGACCTGCTGTAATGGAGATACATGTAGGAAGGGCAGCCTATGGGCTGCTAGGCTATAGAGAAACCTTGAATAAGAGTATATAAAATAATGTTTCTAAGAGGAGAGCATGTGAACTTTCTGAATAGACAACTTTCTCTGTCCACGTCTATGGTCTTCAACATTCACCTAAAGCCAAGAAATCTTTCTCTGAAGGTGACACAAAAGTTCCATTTTTTACCCAAATATAGCTGGTAATTCACTTGGCTTAACTGCTGCCTGGTGGTTACATACTGAAGCATGAAACCTCCCAGCCCCTCCGGAGCTGAGATTTCATAGGAATGGATCTTCTATTAAACATCCTCGTTTGCACAAGATTCGCCCAGTTTCCTTTCTGCTGCACTTCAATCCCTCAGGATTCCAGGGATGCTAACAGGGGGCCTTGCTGCTTTGTGCAGTTCTGTTTAAGGCAATCCCCAGAGGAGTGGTAGTTAAAGAAAACTGTCTGCAACCTGGGGTTTTAAAAATAGAAGCAGATGGCTGGAACGCTGCAACCATCTGGGCTGCAGTTAGCAAAGCTCGTGAAAGATTTTGAGGTCAGCCCTGCACTGTGGGAACAAACAGGCTGTGGTGTGTTTGAACTGGAGACTGAAAAATAAGACACAGCAGGAACTGTTCTCTGATCCTTTTCAGACTCTTTTAGAAAGGTTGTTCTGCTTTGTTCCCTTTAGTCAAGCAGACTGGAGATGGGCCTGAGTTTGCTGCACAATGAAGATCCCTTATCAAAAAGCTGCAAACATTTTGCATCTCTTCTTTTTCCCCACATCTCATATTTCCCTCCTTTTTCATTTCAGATCTTCTTTATTAACATTTACCCCAATATGATTTCTCTCTCCTCCGCTTCAAACTGGAATATGTCATTGGACCAGTACCATTTTTGCTTAGTACCTGGCCCTGATGATGATGTATTTCACACCTTTGTCACTGCCTTAATAGGAATTTGTTTTCCGAGTTCTACAGCATCTTTCCTCGTTGACATTCAGAGCAGATGTTCCTCTTCCATCAGCACACCATACAAACAGGAACTGGACTGCTCAATTCCTAACCTTGTCACAGGGTTTCTGGCACCTCCTGTATTTCAGGACATAGTATTTCTCTTGCACACTCTGCATGCTCTGGACTTACGTTATCCTGCATCAAACTCCTTTCTGAAACTGAAGTCTCTTCTCCCTCTTGCTCATCTGTTTTGATCCAAATCAAGATCAAAAATCTCAGATCATCACTGACACTGGTAATGCCAGCATAATCCTACTTGGCAAGACTTGAGCATAGAGTTGGAATTAAACATGGACTGCTGAAAGGAGACATTTGGGAGTAGGGAAAATTATAAGCCAATCATTGGAGAAGAAATTAGAAGGAAGGATAAGGATGATTAACACTTCAAAACACTTGCCCTGAAACACAGCTAGCCTCCATGGAGCAAGCTGATTAATATAATAATTTCTAGGTAGTTGGTGAACAACCTGACTTTGAGAGCCATATACAACTTTTTTTTCCCTTCTCCCAAGCTCTTTCTTCTACTGTTTCTTCATTTGTTCGATACAATGCATGTCCAAGTTCCCAACTCCAAGTTCTCACTAATCACCTCCACAAGTGATGCAAGAAATAATATCAGGGCCTGAGGAGTCACGGGGAATGAAAAGTTGAACTCAACAGGGGAGACAAGTAGCAGATGGAAAAGGCAGAGTCTAAATTTTGATTCTGTTGAGGTGTGAAAGAAGCATCTGGGAGTAACTGAGGTGTAAGGCAGCACAAATAGTTGTCTTGAATCCGATCTGGTCCTGTTAGGCTGATTTATGCTTTGATACCAATAATGTATGTTGTCCTTACAGGAACACCAGTTATTACCATATAAATGGAGGATGCTTTCATCTTATGTTTTCCTTTACTGATTTCTTGGGACCATGGTATAACCATGTGCTATAATATGGATATTTCAGAAAGAAAGATTCCTCCTACTGCCTTTCTCCTGAAAATAAACCCACCACAAAATTGCCTGATAAATGCTGTATAATTACTAAAGGTACAAGGGTAAATTTGGGGAAGAGATGACTAAGAGGATGAAAGTGGACAGACAACCCACTTTGGAGGCAGGAGGTAAGTAACCAAAGCTAAAATTTATGAAGTTTATCTGTTGGTTCCTAAAGTGCTCCAGAGAACATGATACATGTGAATATATGCATCTATGGTCTGGGTTCTTCTTTGCTGTAGATATTTTTTGATGGTGTTGGGCATTTATTTACCCTGAATTAGCTTCTCCTCTCATTTGCTCTGCTAAAAAATACAGTAGCATTCCCAGATGTACAACTATTATTAGGACCATAAAAGATGGAGCTTTTCTTTTGTTTCTATTATGCAGTTTATCTTAATTTTCTTTATATTTTATTTTGCCACAGAAGAAAGCAATTTCCCTTAAATATATCAGGTTTGAAAAAAGTACCCTAAAGCATTTTATATGGTTTCCCTTTTCATTTTTTATCTGTGGCTTTTCCACAGCACACTGCAGCAGTTACTTGTTGCCTCACAGATGGCTGAAAATATCTGGATACTCTGCTTTTTTTCTTGCTTTTACCCAGCCATCTCATTAGAAATTGAAATGCCTATGCAAATCAGGCTGATAGACAAATGAGAAAATAGCACAAGCTTAACTGCTTGGGAGCAAAGCTCGCATCTTGTCCAGTGAGTGACAAACCTTCAAGGAAATTGCAGCGGTGAAGGACATGCAAGTGATGCTTTTGATGATGGAGGTCTGCAGAACATTTGTGCTTAACAAGCACAAAGAGAAAACCACATCCCCGGTCTGTCAGGGCAGGATGGGAAGGCTGTGAGCCTTTTGCAGATTGTTACTGATGCAATCTGTGAGCAGTAGAAGGGTGCACCATACGGTGGATACATTACTCAGGTTTTTGCTTGCTGGTGTTATGTCACTGGGGAACATACCTCCTTACCTGAGCTAAAAGAGGGACAGAAAATCTAAACCCACTATTTACTCCAGCATGTGTGATCTGCAAACATTTTCTGCTTGGATTAAGTCAGTTCAAGGCCTTCTGAACCTGATACAGCTTTGTCAGATAGCTTTAAAAGCAATCTTTGTCTGAAATAGGACCAAAAGAAATGACGACTGCTAGACTAGGTTGCAGTTGTGACTGAAAGGTTGACAATGGTCGAGGTGGGAGAGGGAGGCTAGAAGAATGAGACCAACATGGAAGTATTGCTGCCC
Source organism: Steatornis caripensis (assembly GCA_013398225.1). Classification (NCBI taxonomy): domain Eukaryota; kingdom Metazoa; phylum Chordata; class Aves; order Caprimulgiformes; family Steatornithidae; genus Steatornis; species Steatornis caripensis. Next base: position 44,320 of record VZSC01010708.1, read on the forward strand.
ACATAGATAAGTCATTTGATGGAAAAGTTTTGCCAAGCAAAGGCTTACTGTAGTGGAAAGTCCATTGTACTCAGACTTCACAGCTGCTGTGTGTCAGAGTGCTGAGACAATTGCTTTCCTGCATCATGGGGTTTTATTACATTTAGTTCCTTTGAATGCTTCTTGCAAAGCATCCTTTTTACTGTCTGGGAAAGAGGGATGAACAAAATATACTGAGATTCAGCAGAGGAGAAATGCTGTTTGAAGACAATCAAAAAGCCGCCTGAAGATACTGAAAGGGGATAAGATCAGTAGGGCTTGCCAACGTAAATTGCCATCATGTTGGCACGTGTTGGACACAGTGAGGTTTCTCCTAGGAGTCATCCCTCCCCTCCCTGACTTTTACCAAGGGCAAAAGCTAATTCTTAATCTCCCAGTGTGACAGAGACACTCTTGGGATAGAGATTTCCCTCCTCCCTCTCCCAAGGCTGGCTCCGACGAGGTGCAGAGACCCTTTGACGACTTGACAAACCACTTTCAGCACGATCCAAGTGCACTTCTCAGTTAAGCCCTTGTCCCTGTGAGCAGGGAGGACAGCCAATCTACTTCTTCACAAAGTGGCTCTGTGTTGTCCCTTTGGCATCTGGAGACACAGCTTGTTACTAACCAGTTTGAAGGGCTCTGTTCTTTTAAAAAAAAATAGGTCCTGCAAATAAGAAGAATAAGGAGACATGAGACCCAAGTGACTTGCCAGGGTATTCAGATGGGTGGGATGCCCAATGAGTTTTCTCCACCCCTGCTAGCAAACAGTTGGAAAGTGGGGCTGCCTGCCTTTAATAAATACAGCCAGCAAAGAAAGGGGCTGTGGAAGGAAAGGGTACCACCAGGGTTGTGGTCAAATAAAAGGAAAAATAGTGATTTAAAGATTTAGAGCAACCCTCTTACATGGACTCACTTAATGCTGTTCTCTGAATGGCTTCAATTGTCTCACAGACAGCAAGAGTAGGGACTGGTGTTTCAAGCTGGATCAAGGTGGTTTTTACATTTTAAACAAATTTGCAGCTTCCGTATGTCTTCCGGAGATTTTCTAGTGTCCCACGTTACCGTCATATCTTAGTACTTGAAATAGTGTGCGGATGTGCGTGTGTGAGGGTGTGTGTGCCTGTGTGTATAGGAGTGTTTGCATGAGTACATATCTAAAGATATAATTTCCTAGTCAAGATCTAGGGTACAGAGTGCCAGCTTGGTGTTAAGCCAATATTGTTGTGTTCTGGGAAAACATACAAGAACTTGTATTTAGGTTATGATAAGAATTCAATTTCATCACAACAGAAGTCAAGTCATCCAAAATTAAAGCTTAACGCAGACTGTGATAGCAATGAAGTTGCAGCATGTAGTTTTCAAAGAACATGAGCTAATGTCTAGAAAGTGAGAGCAGAGGAAGGGCCCTTCATCTTGCTTCTGGCCCAGCCACCAATTTCATTTCTGGTCTTGAACAAATCATGTTAGGCAATGTTTACTATGCTGACGAAAAAAGAAGTGATGTCCAAGTAAGACCTGGTTAAAAAAACCCAGGAGGATGTTTGCAGAACTGCGGAGTTCTCTAGTGTCAAACTGTGACATGCACTTAATATGGATGTAGAAGAACAGCACCCAAGTTTGATTTTTCTTCCATTGAGGTGAGATTTTCAAAGACATTGGACTGAATTAGGAACTCAAATCTCAATATTACTTTCTGGGGACTTCTGCTCCTAATTCACTCATATTTCTGAAAACCTTTCCTGTGATATGTCATAGCCTCAGTTTCCTTCCGTCTGACTTGGACAGAACTTCTATGCTGAAACAGAGGAATGTGTGCGGAAATTAATTGCCTGTATTTATACAGCAATTACAATACTAGCAGCAAGCTCTCTCTGAATATTTTAATACTAAAACTGCAAAACAGGTGCTGTGAAGCTTAATTGCTTACAGACTTGCAAATACTCTGAGGTACAGATTTCAGATCATGTTTATTGCAATTATTTTATTGACATAATTACACAGGATGAACTTATAGCTAGTATTTCTAGCTTAATATCAATCTCTTATTTTCAGAGTTTAAACATGGTCATTGTTTCACTGTAGTTCTGAGGGTGCTTTTAATATTATAAAAAGGTATGGCAAAGGTCAGACAAATGCCTTAGGAACATCCACATCATATAATATAATATGTAACTCATTAAAAGGATATTCTGATGTCATACTTGTTCTGAGGTTTCTTCTTTCCTCTGCATTGTGCAGAATTCATTTTTTTAAAAAAAAGAGATATCCTATCTGTAATTCTTTCTTCATAACACTCAAAAAGCGTTCTGCGTAGTGGCTGTAGGCAAAAGACCACAACATGTTATTTGATGAAAGCTGTATCAACTCCTCTTGAGAGCTAATAGCAAGGAAGAAAAAAGAAGAAACAACAAAATGTTGCTTTGAAGAAGTATGTAACTGAGTTACACTAATTTCCTTGTCTAAGCTGGCAGGACAGAAAAGAAATAAACACCAATAAACATCTTATATTTGAGTATTTAAGATGCCTGACTTCCTCTGATGGCATCATGATCAGATACTTCTGCCCTTTTTGAGCCTTTTGAAGATTTTTTAAATAACTATCTCATTTTCATAATGTTACAAGTCCTTCAGAGCAGATGAAGATACTGCTTATATTGTTTTATTCTTTTTAAATACAGTTTTCAAGTAACTTGTGCCCTTTCACAACTGTGTTGGCACTGCTCTGATCTCATCGATGGTTTACAATAAACCATGTTGTATAAACAATTTTCTCTCTCTTCCTTCACAGCTGTTTCTCTTCACCCTTTCGAGAATTACTGCTCAAACTCTCGTCTTTGGTCACAAATCTGCCTTTTTGCCTGACTCAAGTGGAATGAACTTCTGACCTTTTCAAATGCCAAGAAAAGAGATCCAGTATTAAGGGACTTACGAACAAACAGACACGTTCTTGTGAAACTTGCAGGGCTGAAAATTTGTCACTCAACAAAGAGTAATTGCCCATGTAATTACTGTTAGAGCGAATAAGATGAACACATGGAGGGGTGAGTTACCTTGCGCTCATAGCTGATGAGAACAAATCTACCAGATTGGACCTTTCACAAAAATCAAACAGCACAAGAACTTTTACCTCATGGACTAGAGCTTGCTATGACAACTGAAGTTTGAGAATCTTTTCTGCTTGAAAACCATTGGACTCCAGCTGATTAGGGAGAATTCACAAAACACTGTGACTGCAGTATTCCGAGATATTGTCACCCAAAGATTAAGAAATCCCTTAAGATAGAGCTGAGGGTCAGTGATATGGTGTTAGAGTAAATTTCCACTCTACCAACGAAGTGATGTGACAGCAAGAAGTGTAGTTTATCAGGGAAGCAGCTGAAAGGTCAACCCTTGCTTTCTTTTTAGGTAAATGAGATTCTAAAAGAGAGGGGAAAGAAGAAAGACCAAAAAGTGTTCTTAAAAATCTTTGTAAGCCACACAGTCTTTGGAAAAACGTTTATAAATAAATATGGCAAATGCATGGTAACACCCAAGGAAAAAAATTCCTTTAAACCGTACCAAATTCAAATAATCAACAGCTACCACCCTCCCCCAAATTAAACCTGATTATATATGTATTGCGGGGGGTGGGGGTGGGGGGTGGAGAAGCAACCCAACACCAAAATCAAAAACCAGACCCTTCATCTAGAAGGTTTTAAAAATTTATATTGCACATTTTACCATCTGGAGACAACTTGTTGATACTCACTCAGAATTTCAGTAACACCATGTGAATTTGTGTGATCAGAAGCAAACAGTGATCGAATAACCATGGTGAGATGCCTGCTGTCAACACCGTAGTCTACAACTCTGGAGATGCTCATTCCAGTTGAGTCATTCAAGAGTCCTGGATCACACAAATCCAACTGTTCCTTACACTTCACCCTCTTATCTTCATCCATACTTCAGATCATGTAATCATTTTGATGTGAAAATTGCACGTAGTTCTTGTGTAGGGACAAGGTGTAAAAAATTATTTCACTACTTGGAACTTCCCAGGAAATGAGATATGCACGGTATCATTAACAGAAATGGTGAATCACTTGGGAATGCAGATTTCTGTTTTTTCCTTACTGTTCACATATGGGGGAAATATGTGTTTCTTTGTGCTTTTCAAGGTGCAGAAATACATCTCACTGTAACTGCCAGCCTTTCAAAACGCTATTTATTGTTATTATGCAATGAATGCTGAATCTTTAATTATTGCATGTTCATGCTGATTACTGCACCTCATTGGTATGTGTCGTGCAAGACACAGATAAAGAAGGAAATTTTTGAGTCTACTTTCTCATCCTCCAAGAAAGAGAGAAATTGTTGTTGCCACAAGTTCTGCCATCCCTATATCCTACACCACTAAATTCTCAGAAGTGGACTAGATTTATAAATGGTTTCCTGTTTCTGACAAGACTTCTTTGATAAGTTTACAACTCTGCTTTGTTTGCAGATTATTTCTTCCTGTACAAATCTCTGCCCCCACCCTGGTATGGAGGTGGTGTTTTGCTAGCATGTGGGTATCCTGACATAGCGAGAAGGGAATGAGAGAGGGAAATTACTACACTTCCCCCTTTCTGTTCAGAGAACAAACGGGAAATGTGATGACTTTTGCTATTTCAGAGGTCAGTTGGTCATATTGTTCTCTCCCACTACTATGGTTATTCATTCTCTACCCTCTACTTTTGTCTTTATGAGGAACAAAACTTGGAAAACCACAAAATCAAGATAATGCCCACAGTTTAACTTCTTGCAGGCTTTTGATCAGGTAGGAGAAAATAATGGTAGAGTCACTTTCTTTACAACAAAAATGTCAAATTTTCCTAGACAACTCGTTGATCTGGAAATCCCATAGTTTTACAAAAACTGATCATTTTAGTGAGCAGGAGTAATCAGGGAACTGCAGAGAAGTAGCAGCCTCAAGCCAGCTGATGACCATCATGCTACAGGTATGGACAGCTGATCTGCAGATCTGTTGGCCGCAAAACTCATATGCATCGGGAAATGAAATGACAGAAATTCTTGTAGGTGGAGGATAGAAGCTGATCGGTCCTTCTCAGCCAAGGTCTGTTCAACTGTGCCTTGCCTGGAGGAGTTGAACTACATATCATGTCCCTGCTGGTATAGCGACTAGGGAGAACATGACACTAAAAGAAATTAAAAAAACCCTGAAGCTGCATCTCACTTCCTCTTTTTTAAGCATATGTTTCTCTGTCAGTTTTTGAGACACCTCATCTACTGTAGATTCAAGTTCAGTGCCTTTGCTTGAATGAAGACATTGATGTGCAGTACACCTTGAATCCTTGCATGAACTTCTCTGTTTCTGTTGGGCAGAACTGTAGCTGCAGTTTGCATTCTGAAATAATGTGTAAAATTCTCCAAGTTGTTACTTACTCTCTTTAGCCCATCTTGGGGTGAAGTGTCATGGGTCTTTTTCACCTTTAGGTCTTAATGGAAGAGAAGCCTTTAACGTGGCATTGTCTTTTACATGGTGTTCAAGCGAATTTTTAAAATTCTGTTATATTTTCTTTTTGTCAGAATATGCTTACAAACACTGCAAGTTTGCTATTAAATAAGACAGAGGGACCAGACAGAGCTCAGAGAAAACTGCTAGAATGAAGAAGCTGCACAAGTAAAGTCTCAGAGAGAAACTTTAAAGAGCTGAGCGTGTGATTCCAGAAGGAAAGGGAGATTGGTGATTAACTGAGGATAGCTAAAAAAGATGTTGCATAACAGACAAGTATCAGTTATTCCTTCTCATCATTATGGGCAGAAGAAATGGGTTTACAAGACAGCAGGGAGGAATTAGATGAAATATTAGGAAAAACTTTATAACTACAAGAAAAACTAGGCTGTGGATTTTGTTGCCAGGGTGACGGTGAATCACTGTCAGTGCAGATCTTTGTAGTTCAACAGCCATCTGTCATAGAATTAAATCCTCATTGCCGTAGTGTTAGATTAGGGTTAAAATACTTAGTTACCTCAGTTATTGTCATTAGAGTAAGTCTTGCATAACTAGTATTCATAGTTGTGTATAATCCAAGAGATATGTGCTTTTTTCTTTGGTTTTTTTGTGGTTTGTTTTTTTATTTGTTTTTGTTATAAACTTTGTCTGTGAGAGATTGTAATAAAACAACTGCCATTTTTTGGTTTTCCTCCTATTTATCCATCACTGAAAGCCATGAAAAAATGGCAAATATAATGGGGTAGGTGGTAAATATATCTCGTGGTCGTTTCAGTAAACCTCGAAAATCTGTACCCTGGCAAGCCTAGTAAGCTGATTCTCCTTGCAAGGAGAGAAGGTGCAGATATGCCTTGTTAGTCTAAATGACAGTGGAAAGAAATATCATTCTGAGGTGTCCCTTCTCTGTTTATCAGTGATTACTATCCAGTATTGTCCAAATGGTCACAGTTTGGCACCATCTTAATGAGGATATATACCTATGAGACGATAAAAAATGACGATCTGTAAGTTTGATATACTAATGCACTAAGAGATATTTCAAAGAGATTCATCAGGTGTGGGACCACTTCTCTTTGAGGAAATTCACTTAGATGTGACAGTTCAGTTTTGTGAGAAAGACACAAGGCTCAAAACTTGTCCATGGGTAAATTTCTTAAGCTAGTTTCAGAAGTATTACTATTTAATTGTTCCACACCTGTACATGAAAAGACATTGAATCTGATGGCTAGTTGGAAAACAGTCAGTCAGAATTTGTTCTCGTAAAAAACTTTAAAATGTGTCATAATCATCATAGTTTAGCCCTTTTACACACTCATATATACTTCCATATCTATATATTTCTTGTTGCTTTCCTTTAAAAGTTATTATGTCAGTACTTCCCTAAGGTGAACAAGTTGTCTGAGTTGAGAATGATTTCTATAATACTTAGGTTTGAAAGAAGAGGTTGCTTCCATGTTATTATGTCATTTCCTCAAATAAGGGTCTATGTTGCAAGATAGAGTAGTTAATTATGGTTTCTTTTTCTCTTTAGTCATTCCTGAGTTACCATGTTGTGTAATTACTCAGTTACTACCGTGCAATCAAAATAATAACATGTTTCTTACTTTTCTCATTACTACTATAACCAATGCAACCAGAACTCCTACTTTTTTGGCCCAGTATTTTACAGTGTTAAACCATCAGCAGAATAACCACAGGCACTGTCTTATCTGTGGTCCATAGGCCACCAAGAGTGAGCACTTGACTTACGTCATCTTATGCTACTACTAACACTGTATAGTCAACACCATGACCACCACTTGGGTATCACTGACTTAACTATTTGACCGTGCTCAGGGATAGATCTTCCAGTTCGAGCTCCCATTCTGCTAGGCACTGTATAAATATGACTGATGTTTTCTAAGTCTGTAGAGACCTAAGAGCAAAGAGAATAGGTCATTGAACTCATCCAAGGTTTGTGCTTTTTTCTTGAGGTGAATCACTTTCCACTTATTCTAGACGCAGAATATCATAAGTAGACTTTTAAGTTTTGGACACTTTATTTTCAGCATCTAAATATATATATATATATACAGGGGAAGAAATTTCTGGCCTAAATGCTTAATTTAATTGTCCTAACATAATCCCTACTGACATTTGAGAAACCCCAGGGTACTGAAGACAGCCACATTGATAGATGCAGGGAACACCTGTACTATTCCTGACCAGATGGAAGTTAAGTAGGATGGACCAGAACATCTCGGATATCAATAGCCACATATGTTGAGGTAACTGAATCCTATCCCAGATGTCTGAACTCACGTAAAAGTCCATGGAGACCTTTTCAATGTCAGGTGGCAATTTTCCATTAGGAAGGAGAAAAAAAGTCATTGCAAAAAGAAAGATATTCAGCCCTCCCTAACAGGCAGGAGTCCAATCACACTGCTATTCACTCCAGATCTTGAGACAGCAGTACTCTGTGTGCTCTCAGTAAAAAGAATAAGATTTGTTGATGGGCAGCACAGAGGTTAAAGCAAAACCACAGACCCCTGCCATTCCCAGCAGCCACATTTATCTAACTCCCTTTTTGCATGCATAGTACACAGGTTCTGCCATTTCTCAGACAAAAACCGAAACAGACAAAAAAGAAGAGCCTCCCAGGTGTTGGTCATTGGTCCACTTTTTCTCATTTTCTCCCATGATTAGGATAATCAGGGATTTATTTATGATCTTAATCTTTGGCCAATGATACAATCAAAAGAACACTTGGTGACCTTCCCGACGTAAAAATAGGCTGTGCAGTGGCTCAAAAGAAGTAAATGTAATTTTGTAAAGGAATGGGTTATACTTTAGGTTGTATTTTTCTGTGCAGTTTTGATTGTCAAAACTTCATCCTAGACAAGAGTAATAACAATCCTTAACAGTGATCAGAGCCAGGTAATGAAATCACTATCTACCTGCTTAATTAAATGCAAATGTTCCTTCGGCAGTGATTTTTGCTTAGTGCATGGTTAGGACAGCAGCACTTTATTAGAGCATAGTCAGGAAAATAATACCTCACTTCTAGCCTATTCAATGACAATATAAAGACAACTAATAATTGTTTCTGTGGGACTTTTTGGTTTATTATTAACATCCATTATTCTCTGTATCGTATGTGACTATACTAATAATTGTCCTATTCTTTACTAGACTTGAGCATTCAATACCTAGGACATCTTTTGTTGTACTCTCTTCTGCCATTATTTGGTACTAACAGTGGTCCAAAAAGCCTAATGTAATTACATTTTTCCTAAATCTGTCTTAAATCTATGGAAAATTGTCTTATTATTTTCCATATTTTCTATTAATAATGTATACAAAGAATCAATAAGCCACTTACATAAACATAGAAATGTCTTCATCATAATGTCACATGATATCTCCTCTACACTTTTCATGTTCACTGTTGTTCTTACCATTAAAAAGAACAACAAAGGCACAGATTTTGTTATAGCTGCCTGAGTCCACTGTGCAAGGATTTAGGAGGAAGCTCAGTGTGTCAACCTGAGCTTCTACAAGATATCTTAGAATGCAGAAAAATCATATTATCATGACCAAAAAGCAGAATTCCCGAAGAACGGTGTCCATTATCAGTATTGTTCCATTGAACCGTTCCAACCAAGGTCCCCTTACACACATTTAGTACATTAAAGAGATTAGATGAATATGTACAAGAACAGCTCTGGGAGAAGGAACAGCTGAGAACAGAATGCTGCTCTTCAGATTATTGTGTATCAGCTACACATGGGTTTGCTCCTTACTAAGAGCATGACTGACATTCTTGTTTCTCTTGACTAGCAATTTTTTTGCCAGGAACTGTTCTGTCAGTTTAGAAGTGCAGTATCATTTTTGTACCTTATTCTTATTCCTCTCTTCAGTTAAGGCATTTTGTGTTTTTAAAAGTTTTGAAACATTTGCACAACAAAGTTCATACTGACGTTCATCTCAAAGGCATGGGAGGTAATGGCAGTTTTTAATCTGTTTTCTAGGGAAAAAAAATGGAATAAAATTTTCTCTTTTCTCCCATTAGCTTCTACTTCTACTTCTTCTTCTTCTTCTTTTTTTTTTTTTTTTTTTTTTTAAGACATGTAGAAGAGTTAAATCCATTGTTCTTGCTAGTTTGATCAGGAAAGGAATTACTGGTATAGAAAAGAAAATATTCCACTTCTATAAACTATCCATGTTCTCCCCTCAAATTTTCAATTGTTTCAAATGCCATTTACTTTGCACACCCCTGAAGACAGCTCTGTTGGCAGTGTACTTCAAGAATCAATTTCCTGTGACTACTGGAAGTCCATCAAAGTACAGGAGAACAGGATCTGAAGAGACTTCAAGTCATTAACCAATCCACTGCCCAGTCCCAAGGCAGTCTCAGTCATCACTTCCATGCATGTTTGTCAGATTTTTTTCAAAAACCTTCCAAAGATGGAGACTCCACATTTTCTTGATTTGATTTATCAAAGACTTTACCAATTTTATTGCCAGAAAGATTTTTCTTGGCATCCCATCCACAGTTTTCCTCTAGCAGCTTTAGCCAGTGCCTTTTTGTCCTACCTGACATATGCAAAATGATTCCTATTTCCTTTCCAAAGGTCTTTTTATAATATGTGTCATGTATCACCTTCATCTTCTCTTCTTCCAAAACCATTCCTTTCTTTCTGACCTTTCTCCTCACTCTGCAATTTCCTGGCCTCTCCTCAAATCCTCTGCTTGCCTCTAGATTATTTCGAACAGATCCAAAGCTTTCTTGAAAAACACTTCAAAAATAATCCTCATCATAGACCAGTCAAACTGCTCTGTCAATTTGACTGTTTACCATCATGAAGTATTGCTTCATATAGGAAATAATTTATACCTTCAATATTTTTGCCTTTCTGTGTCCTGAAATCTTTGATGTAGAAAGTGGATTACTTTCCTTCTCTTGGGTAAGGCACTCATGGAATATGACCAGCAGATAATGACGGATGATAATTGTAAAGGAACATTTTTAGATATTGCAAGGTCCTATTGAACAACTGATTAAATGAGAACCAAAAGAGAGCGCCATTTTGGACCACACAGTAATCATGTTTCTGTACAGTTATCAAAAGTAATTGGTATATTTTGTGTTAGAAATGAATGTTCTGTTTGGCTGAGAAACTTAAAAAGGAAATAAAATTTCCTCAGCTGAAAAGATTCAGAGCCATTTATACTGATTCCAGATCACAACTAACTTTTGAAATGTTTATTGCATTCATCTATTGATGACAAGCCAAAATAACAGAAATCAAGAGAATCCAGTAAACAATTCAAGACAGAAGATACCTCATGGACTATAATAGAAATTCAAAAATTATCTTCTGTTGAACTCATAAGATAGATGGAGCTGCTTCAAAGAACATTTTTATTCACCTTTTTGATTAAAGAAAAATTTTGATTAAATTTTAAATTAAACTTTTTGGTAATTTTTGTGGTACAATGGACAATGGTGAACATTAGACAACAGTTAACCAATTGACAAGTCAATCAAATGATCATTCAAAACTGCTTCAGATGAGAATGGTGTTCTCACCTCAAAATGCAAAATAAGCCTACTAAAGCTAAATAATATGTTAATTTTTCTTACTTATAATTACAAGAAACCTGAAGTGTTGTTTTATGTATATGTTAAGGGATTATTTTAATTTTTAAAAAAAGTGTTTTCATTTTATATTCAACTTGGTTTTTGTTTGGTTTTGGTTTTATTTGGAGGTTTTAGGATTTTTTTCTTTCTATTTTGCTTTTTATCTGAAATAGAAAACCACCATTGTCCAAAATTTCTCTTGACCCTATTAAAAAATATAGAAAACTTTGTCCAGCTCTAAGTGATTGCAGAAATGTCTGATATATCAATTTTATGAAATGTTCTTCTATCAGTGAGGACCTTTGTAGACTACCTGGCAGAATAAAAAAGTTCTTGTTACATTACTATGCATATACTAACAGCCCTACCAATGAACTGTAGCCTCAATTTTCTATAACAAGAAGATGGAAGAGAAAACTTTTTACCTGTAAATAAGGAAATCAAATCAAATATCACTGGTTAAACCTTTACCACACCAAAGATGAAGGCAGTAATTGCGCATGAGAATGCACTTAAATATATAGTTTTTCAGTAACAGGCTGCCATTAAAAAAAGCTAAGCAGCCTATTCTGATCATTTGTACAGATAACGTGCATGAGTTTGTTTTCCTATTTCTGCATGCAAAAGCTTTTGGTTTTTTCCCCCTTAAGAGAATTTTTAAATCCAGCACTCAAATGACGAGACGTGTGTCTGAAAACATCACCTGATGTTCCCTAAGTAGCCACAAGACATGGCCTCAGGTTTGTTTCTGCAGCGCCTGCCATCTCCTAAAACTGGCTGCCGTTCCTCTACCAGGAGCTGCCTTCTGCATTACACTGACAGCATTAATGAGACACAGTGAGGTGAACAGGGGAACCAATTTTCCTAGGGGAAAAAAAATATTTATTTCTAGTCTGGATCAGTTCCCTGCTCCAGTTCCCTGCTATGCCCATAAATAGCTCTGGCAAGGAGTAAGCAGCCCAAAGAAAGTTGAAAGGGGAAAGGAAAGAAGTGCTGAAGTTAGCACTGTGGTCAAGTAACTGCGCCTTAGCCTTACTGCCAAGCTAGAAAAGTTGTCCCAATGGAAACAAAATCAATCAAGCACATTGGTGCAAACCCCCAGTACAGAAGTGCTTAAACAGATGTAACTTAATTTAATGTGATCAAGAGTTAATGCTCTACATTTTGTGCTATGTTCAAATAGCTTTAATTAAAAACTACCAGCTCATTTCATACATGGTATGAGCAACATGATCACCCTTTTACACTGTGTTGTAAAGAAAAATTGATTTCACTGCATAATTATGACTCTGCATAATTTCGATCTTCCGTATTTAAATGATAATTCAAGGCCCTATTTATAAAACTTTTTGAAGCTCTGGATTGTCTAAAGTTGCCCTGTTTCGAACATTCCCTTTTCCCTCAGAAACAAAACATTTCTCTGTCACGTCTACACAACAAAATTGCCTATTCTTGGAGCTGTGGTTAAATGACTTGGACCCAGCCTCCCTCCCCCTCGCCTCCCACACCTTTCCTCTAAATTTCAATAGTTTTAAAGAATTGTCATGGCAATAAGAGCCTCTGGGAGACAATGGCAGAGACCGAAATTTTCCTTTATTCCAGAGTAGAATTGCCTTCAGTATCACAAACTTCATCATGACAGTGTGTGCCATGGGTATCACCTTGTTAGACTGCAGAAGCGGTCCTGACTCCGTTTTCACTTTTGACCCTGCTGCTTGGATTAGCCAGTTCAAGACAAAATGCTAACTGTAGCCTTTTCCTCAATGCTGAATTCTGATTCCTTTTATCTGAGTATGATTCTTGGGAAATACAAAGCTGTGGCAATGTCATCTCAGAAGCTTTGAGTATTTAAATTGAATTGTTTCCTTTTAACTTTGGAAATTCCCTGGGTTTTTTTCATCAATAAAATTAGTTGCGGTTACTGTCTTTTTTAGGTAAATGGTAAGATTGTGAAATATTTGTTTACAGTACTAAGGTTTCCTCCAGCTTTTCGTCATCATAAGACAACTAGATATTATTAAATGCTGTGGAAATGTTGTTCATAAATTTTGGACTGTATTGTGCTGGTTAGTGTTTCACACCATGGGTGAAACTTAGCCCTACCACCACCACCCAGCACCTTGTGCTCTAGGAGTCACGCAGTGTCCAGCTGTGCATGTTGGTGGAAAAGAAAATTTACTCTCATCTGTGTAGATGTAACTGCGATAACATGGTGGTTCAGGTAAAGGGAGATATGAACCTGAGTCTTACTTAAGGCAAATTGGGTGTTTATGAGCACTGAGTTCTCAAGGCTATGAAGAGAGGACAAGGGTAGCCTAAAATAATTACACTCTTGCCTAGGGAAATCCAACTACTCTGTTCAGTGATGCCATCTAGCTTTGGTAGTTTACTTTTATTCTTTTTGTTCTTATTCACTGTATCATAACTCCCAGTGACCAAATCAGATTAATTGGGTCCAGCAATGCAGATTTCCATAGATATATTCAAATATGGCTTAATTAAAATAAATAACCACATGTCAACTGTATAAGATTAATCTCTGTGTAAATGATCTTGTAGCTATAATAATGGAGGGAATCTTGCAGAGAGACAAAAAGTGGCAGAAAACCCCAAGAGTTTTAGATAAGTTTTGGGATACTGTTTTATGCGTAGGGAGAAGATTGCAGGAACAGGGGCAGCAGGGCGGTGGGGAGGCAACAAGCTGTTGTGAAATGAGCCAGTATCTTACAAACTACACGAATTGGTAGCATAAGCTAAAACCATTCTGCAAAGAGCAGCAAGGGAATCCTTGAGAGAGCTGTGGAAATGTCAGACTTTCACCTTTGGAGAGCCCATGGAGAGAAGCACGTTTCCTCTGCTGCATATTCAATCTCTCCTCTGCAGCTCTGCCATTCTAAAGGCAAGCTGCCACCACTAGAAACAACTTGGCAGAGGAGTTGCATGCAGCAGAGACTGCGTTGGTCATGGAGGTAATGAGTGGAGAGAAGATGTAGTAATTACTAATCTATCAAATGCTTGCATCTGCTCAGGAGAAGTGTGGGAGTGGACTTGCAGGGGTGGTGATATTCAAGACTGAAAAACTTGGACAGAACTGGTAGGAAGTGATAACTTTGTCTATGCCTGTAGTATATTGGTTCTTCAGATGTGCTTTTATGGTGAAACTAAGAAGCTCAAAGTTCTTTAAGTTATTGAGGAAACTTTTGTTTTAATAAAAAAGTAATTTTAAGAGAAAAAAAAGACCCTTAAGCCCATTACTTTCTTTTATACATGTCCTTCTCCTTAACCACGAGCAGCTGGAAATTTGCACAGAACAGCGACAGTAGGAAGGAACTCATTTTAAAGGAATGTCTGTGCTGCATATTGTCAGAATAAGGCTGCAAAGACAGAAAAGTCAGGGTTTCCAAAATGACCCATGGTCATCACAGTCCCTATGTGGTGGATTTCAGCATGAGATCCATCTACACCAATGCTCACGCTCCCTGAAAAATAAGAGATTTTTCAAATGTCTTACATAGGGCTTTCTATGTGTTCTGATACATTGCAAAGTGGTAAGCAATGCCTTCTGTGGTTTTTATAGGCATGATTTCAACAGCGCTGAATAAACACTTACAATGGTTCAGATGTGATGGCTGAAATGGAAAATTCCAATATGTACACCATAAGCTTACTCACAGGCAACAGCTTTTTCTAATAAATGGATCAAAAAAGTGCATCCCCTTGAAATGTGAGGTGTTACTCATTTGAAACAGGACTGCTTATGAGTCTTTTTCAAACACTACTTGAAACGGCTGTAAGGTGCATGACTTGTAGACCACTTATGGGATGGGCTTAGGACTCTAATAGCGTGGATAAATTACAGGAAACCTGATGGATGTTCAGTCACAGGTTTTTTTCTTTAATCTGGAATCTCTATGGGGAGGGAAGGTCTCCGAGTGCTGTTACACAGGTATGAACTTCTGATGGTAGGACCAGTCACTACGGTTTTATACGATTTTCAATGAATATAACAATATTAAATACTTGTCAGACAGCTAAAATTCCCTGTTATAGTCTTACTACTGAAAGCACTATGAGCAGTGTAAATATTCAGGTTGTCCAGCTCCTTGAATGGTAATTTGACCTAATCAGCAAAACAGTGGTAGGAATTTGATACTGTTGCCAGACATTTTGAAGGCATGCGGCATGGTAAATTATGACCATAGGTTTAAGTTTTCTTACCATTTTTTTTTTTCATAACTTTACCAGCTGAAAAGGTAAATTTAACACTATGGCCTGAAATTTTTCCATGCTATACCTCTGCAGGGAAATATTTCAGTTCTCAAGGTTCTGTAGCTTCTGAAATAAGGTTAGGAAAAATACGAGAATTACTAATGATAAATACACTTATAAATGTGCATTTACAAGGTCTAGACCTTCATCCTCTGGAACTAGATGATAAAAATTGCCAGGAATACAGCTCTAATTTTGTTTTAGACAGCCCTGTGATGGATTTCCTGATTTAAGAAAGGTATAAATCTTTTGGGAAAAAAAGAAAGAAATCTTTATGCACACACTGAAATGAAAGCTTGTGAACTTCAGCTGTCCAATATTGAACACACTCAAGCCCCTTGCAGCTCCACCCTACAACCAAGCCCTGGAGAATTCATCTTCACAAATGTGTCCAAATGTAGTTGAACCCTGCATAAGTACAACTTTATTTCCTCCCGGCTGTGGTGACTCTAAGAGCTGGAAGACTCCTTTCCAAGGTCTCAACATTCCCCTACCCAACCTGTGCAGACAAGCAGTAAAAGGCAGTTTGATTTAGCTGCAGAAAGATGAGCTGGGGAAGATGGAGCAAAAACAGTGTCAGAGTTGAAAACAGGATTGTAGGGTGGATCACTGTGGGAAGATAGGAGCTGGGGTTAAGAATTGATTTTGGGGAATGGCATGATATGAGGAGTGAAGAACAACATTTTAAAGGTATTTCATATCTTGTGTCTCTGATTTGCAATGTTAACCGTTGCTTAATGTTAATATTAAATTTGAAGTCCTTTGAGATAGTATAAATTGATAGACAAACTCTCATATATACACAGCATGGCTGGAGTACAGCTGACCTTATGACATCTATGCATTAGACAATTAGCTCTGAGTGAGACTGGGTATTTCCAGAGTGGGATTCACCTGGTGTGTCTTAAAGCTTCTGTTGGGATGAGGAGAATGAGCTGAGTGTACATATTCCTATACTTTGATTAGAAAAGATGACTAGTTCAGATTTAGACACTGAACTTTTAGAAGTCTGAAGCAAAGTGAGAAGGAGCTCTTGTGAATTTTGCCTTCAAACCAATGTCCAACAGGTACCCAGCAGAATTTGTGTTTATGTGCCTGTGTGTAGTTTTTGATCTTGTATTTTAAAATGTAGTGCCATGGTCATTATACTCTATACAAACACATCCACACACAGACACAGTGAAGCCCCCCTATGAAATGTGTTTTATTAGAATAAATTGACATTAACATTAGCTGTTAGGAGAGGGTTTCTCTTATGCCAATCATGTTGTTTTAATATAGGATTAGCAACATTTAGAGCTGCCATTCCTCATAAAATAATTTTGTGTTACAAAGAAAGAAACCGGGGTCTTGCCAGGAGGTGCAGGATTCCCACAATCTTGTGAACACTCACTCAGTCCATCCATTCCAGTCTTTGAGAATGCAGCAAAGTCAAAAAGGTGGAAAGCAGGTTAAATACAGCTTAGAAAGTTGTTAATATTTATTTCCCGTTTCACTGCACTGTTACGTCACTTCTGTGCAAAAAGATAAATGGCTTCAAATCAGCAACTGACAGGAGAAAAGGAAATCAAAAAGCAGGTGAAAGATGCTAAGAAATGCTAGAGAAGTGAAGTTTGACTCTTGCTTTGGAACATGAACTCTAGTGCTTTATTCCACTGTGTTCTGTACACCCTGAGTCTGGCAGTGCTTGTAAGTAATTGCATGAAAAAAAAAAGCTTTTACTTAATTGTTTTTCAATAATTGTTCATTTTCTTCTTGGAACAGATGGTCAGATACAATTTACTTTTTGCATGAGTCTCTTTTCTCTTCATTTGCTTTGGATTCCAGTTAAACAAGGCAAGATGCTATGAAAAGTGTGAACAACAGCAGAAGGGACACACGTTGTAGGATCTATATATCAATGCATTTCACTGTTTTCTTACCATGTGCTAGCTAAGGAGAAACAACGTAATTGGCAGAACCCCCCTTTTTTGTGTGTAGGCTTTAAAAGACAGTAGCAAAGAAGAAGAAACTTAAAGAAGCTGTTACACTAGAGCAGTTGAGTTTTGATAGCGTTTTATTAAATTTCAGATTATGCAATCAGTTACAATTTCATGTGTCTTGTTGGTAGCATTAATGTTATTTAATACGTGAACAGCTGAGATACTACAAGTAATGAATGAGTTGAACCAGCAGAGATGCTTATGGCAGAATTAGAAATATCCAAATGCATTAAAAAGCCTAAAAGTCTTGCTGATATTTTGGCTTGGACAATGAACAGTAAACCAGCATTCAGGACAACATAGATGTCAGGAAAGGTCTGCGAAGAGTGTAAGATGGATATTTTATTTACTTTTGAGAGTAATTACATTTTCAGCATCTTCCTTTTGTGATCCTTCTGCTATATCCTTTCCTCTTCCGTCGAATCTCTTATCTGAAGAAGCATTTCACTAGAGGTGGCACAGCAGCTTGGGTTTTGTGGGTCAAGAGAAATAAAACACTGTGAAATGACTGAAAAGACCTTTTACTGATGTGAAGTTGTGTTTTGTTTGTGTCTATGTAACAAACTCCGTTTCGCTGTAGTGTGAGCAGATAAATATGATTGCTCGTAAGTAGAATATCAGGATCCAGTATTAATAGTTAATAATATCACTGAAGGTCTCTGTAAGAACCTGTCCCATTTACACAAGAGAAACAGCACTTTATTCTACAAAGTTGGATTGCTTACAGTATGATTATACACTGATCAAAACAAGTTTCTGTGTAAGTATATAATAAAAATCTCCTAGCATGTGTTGCATATTTTATTATAATAGAGGATAGGTAAACAACTCTTATTTGAGTAGAAAATGGTGGAAATACAGCCATCTGTTTTCATTGTTGGTGTAACTTGATAGCATGCTTTCCTTGGAAGAGCTGAGCTCAACTTTTGGACAGTTTTAAAATGCTTAAGAGACTGACTCTCAGCTTCCATAAACTGCGTTTTTTTGCTGTTATTGCTTGTATGGTGACTACAGTAATGTGAAAAGAACGCAAATATTAAACCACTCTGATGTATATGACAGAACACAGAGGAAAAGCATCATTCAAGCAGCAAATTTTGCATGATGTTATGAAAAAATCCATAATAATTATAAAAAGGCAAGCTTACTTTCTTATGTGCGCATTTCACGTTCCTCTTTAAAGCCATTCTGGAAGAGGGTTGTTTTTGTTGTTGTTGTTTTCATTTTTATCACATTAATAAGATTTTCAGCAGGGGCCCTCTGACAAGGGTAAATATTTTCTTGGGTTTTGGTGGTGGTTCTAGCCCACAGCTCCATTTAATACGTTAACTGATGGATACAGCAACTGCAAATTCATCTTCTATTTAGAACACATCAGTGTTTGCTTCATTTGCAGTTTAGTTTTCCTCATTAGCAAGAAGATTTTTGTATAAAGTTATTCAGGAGGAAACCTTGAAATATTAGCTATGGTGCTCTGAAAAAGATTGCCTATTTTGATTCCTATTGCACAATTCCTATCGGTTTTGCCTTTCTAAAAAAATGTTGATGAAATTTGAGGTTTCCTGAACTCCAAACAGTGTGCGAAAATGACTACAAGAAAAGCACTTATATTTTTTTTCTAAGGTATATTTATTCTATAAGTTATAACCTGACTGGCACAGAAGGACTTTGCCAACCAGAGCCCATCCCACCATCTTAAATGAAGGGGCAGGGTAGACTGGGGAGCATATCAGCCTGACAGGATCAGGGTCAGGATCAGGCTCAGTGAGGGGACCCAGGGTCAGACATAGACCAGGCTGACTGGGAAGGGCCGTGGGGACAAGGATGGACTGAGGCCAGGCTGAGAAATCAGTGGGGACCATGGCTGAGAACACCAAGGCTGTGGTGGAACTTGGAATCACCATCCTACAGCACTGCTGGGGCAGAGATTGAGCTGAAAAGGGGTCCTGGGCCCATGGACAGAGCTGGGGGAGGCCCCAGGGCAAGACGGGCAGGACTGCTAAAGCTCCTCAGGGCCATAACAGCAGCTCAGCGTGGAGCTAAAGCCATTATTTTTTTATTTTGTCTCATGATAGTGGAAGCATCATGAAGGTGTATCTGACTCCCACATGTCAAAGTCCTTTAAAGCCACCTCATGCCCAGTGAGTTTGCTGTCCAACGTGCTCTGCCTTACTGAACCGTTATGGATGTTCTGGGAATGCACAGCTGTTGGAAAATCAGGGCCCATTAAGAGGTCCTGTGTTTGCTCTTTAGTAATGCCAAACCACAGTTATCACGGAATCAGTTAAAAGACGGATCCAAAATTGATACCTTCAGATTGGTATGGACTTGCGAAGATGCATTCCAAAATTGCCCTCCATCTGTTCTTTTCTCCCGCCATTTCCTTCTCTTCCAAGTTCTGTTAACAGTTGCCAAACTTCAGCAGGCACATTTCATTTTTTTGCTTGAAAATTGCATCTGCAGATGCAGAAGGGTTTCACACTGCGTGATTTGGGACCTTCTCCCTAAACAAGCCGTATCGAGATACTGGTTCCCTTCAGAAATGGGAAACAAAAATTTGAAACTTCTTAGATTTGGCAGGAATTGAACCTAGGTTTGCTGCACTCCACAGGAACATCTTAACCAGTTCAAGAGAGACAGGGAACTACTGGAGAGAGTCCAGCGGAGGGCCACAAAGTTGATTAGGGGAGTGGAGCATCTCTCGTATGAGGAAAGGCTGAGAGAGCTGGGTCTGTTCAGCCTGGAAAAGAGAAGGCTGAGAGGAGATCTGATCAATGCTCACAAATATCTAAAGGGTGGGTGTCAAGAGGATGGGGTCAGACTCTTCTCAGTGGTGCCCAGCGACAGGACAAGGGGCAATGGGCACAAACTGGAACACAGGCAGTTCCACCTGAACATGAGGAGGAACTTCTTTACTGTGAGGGTAACGGAGCGCTGGCACAGGCTGCCCAGGGAGGTTGTGGAGTGTCCTTCTCTGGAGATATTCAAAACCCGCCTGGACACATTCCTGTGCAACCTGCTCTAGGCTAACCTGCTTTAGCAGGGGGGTTGGACTAGATGATCGCTAGAGGTCCCTTCCAACACCTACCATTCTATGTTTCTATGATTCTATGATTCTATGATTCTATGATTCTATGAACCAGCAGACTCTCAAAAATGTGAGCAATTCAAGTGGTGACAGTTCAGTTTTAAAAGGATGCCTGTGTGTTCTGTTCAGCTTTGTGAAATAGTTGTAGCTAATCAGCAAGGTCTATGAAACAAACATGTTTGCAGATCTCACCTGCTATATGTTAAGTGACTCTCAGGGAAGTGGTACTTTACATCCATCCATCTTAGTGGATGTAAATGACCATGAAAAGTGCTAGGAACTCTGCTTTGTGTTTCTTCTACTAATTACCAGAATACAGAAAAAGAAATAAGACAAGTTTGGATTCCTGTTTTGCATCATCCACACAACATAAGGGGCTGACTGTGGTGGAAGAGCCCACATTCATCCACCATAATACCAAACATTGTACTGAAAAGCCTAACCTAAGATGGCAGTTGTCTAGGGCTTTTGCTCTACTCCATTGAAAGAGGCATCTCTCCTGAGGACAGCTCAGCTCCTAGGTAAATTGAATAGCCCTCTGTTGGTGGTATGCAATGAAAAGACAAGAGACAATAGTTACAAAGTGAAATACAGAAAGTTCTGTTTAAACACAAGAAACTGCTTTTTGCTGCAAGGTTAGCCCACTGCTGGATGAAGCTGCCCAAAGAGATGGTAGATTCCTCATCCTCGTTGATATTCTAAACTTGACTGGACACAGCCGTGAGCAACTTGTTATACTTGACCCTGTGTGGAGCAGGGAAGTTGCACTAGGTGATCCCCAGAGGTTCCTGCCACTCTCAACCATTCTGTGATTCTGCAAGCTGTGAGATACAGGAGAGATTCTGTAGGGAGGATCCTAAGTGAACTACCAAAGCAGCAAACTAAAAGATTTTATGTAGCTTTGTTTCTTTAGGGGTCTACAAACTGGAAACACTTATCTTATTATCAGCTGAGCTATCAGATGAAACAGTTCCACCGTAATGATCTGTGCACAAGCCTGTATAACAGACAGCAGCTGTAGTAACTAGGATTAATCTGACTCAGTGCTGAAGTCCAAATTTAGAAAGTAACATGGATTTAATAGTCAGACGGTTCCTAGTGAGTTGAGTCTAAATCGTAGCTCATTGCATCCAAAAGGAAATGTATAGAATAACTGAACAGATCTAT
Source organism: Steatornis caripensis (assembly GCA_013398225.1). Classification (NCBI taxonomy): domain Eukaryota; kingdom Metazoa; phylum Chordata; class Aves; order Caprimulgiformes; family Steatornithidae; genus Steatornis; species Steatornis caripensis. The sequence continues at coordinate 65,964 of VZSC01010708.1, forward strand.
GCACAAAAATACTAGCATCTCTCTGTTAGTTACACTTATGAACAGAACGTAAAATGACTAGATCAGATAATGATGCCTCTGTAGTAGTAGACACTAAAGGGAGCTGAATCGTGTACACAGACATTTATTCTTGTCTTAAAGAATCGCTCATACCTCTATCCCATTATTTTATGCTTCCAGAAGTGGGCAGAAGGGAAGGAAGTAGAAAATGAGATTAAATAAGTATGTCTATCAATGTTTTCAGAATAGTCTGGAACCTGTTTGTACACCTTGCTTGGGAATAATTATTGGAGCTGTTTGGAAATTATAAGTGTCTGCTAGAGATAGTTAAATGGTCTAGGTGGGGTGGATATATCTAGAACACAGTCTAGGAGTGGAATAAATAGTTTTAATTTATTTTGCCTGAGTTTCTGTCACAGCAGATCTTGCATTCAGTGTACATTCAAGTGGTTAATGATGACTTGAATATAAACTGTGAGAGCATCTCTTAAGATCAGGTGTTCTTGAAGGAAGAGGTAATAATTTAAATATCTGGTACTTGATCAGACTCATATTTTTATTTGACATGGATATGGTAAAGTGATCTCATGAGGCTGGAGACTTAGAAAGAAAAATAATAAAAAGGTTTCCTGGACTGGTGAATAAGCCAAACAATCTTTGTTCTTGCCATGAACACGCCAGTGAGAACAGACAGTTTTCACAGGCAAAATCTAGCCATTTTTTTGCCAGGACAAATAACTTAGGACCATGTTAATGGGTACATTTCCTGCCTACTGACATTTTTCTGGGCACAGTTCACCCAACGAAGACAATGTTGTAAAATAGCTTTTCAGTAAATGGGACGACTGTTTTTTTCTACCTACTAATAAAGCTACTTTTTGCAATAGATGCTGTACGTGATTAGTAGCGAACTTTTTAGCATAGACAAATTTCATTGTCCAGGGTGAGTATAAGTGGGGAAGAATATGTGCTGGCATGAGAAGAGATACCAAATGAGCGAAAGTGTTCAAGACAGGTGCTGTTTTCTGTCATCCTGCCTACCACTGCATCTTAGTGGAGTGGAGTTGCGGCACTCTCTAGACTACCTGTTTTTACTGATTAGTGCTGACATCAGTGAGGCATCCTATACATCAGATCATCAAATCTCCATCTCCTAGGGCTAAGGTAACAGCTAGCCTCTGCTCCATCCATTCATACCTACCCTTGAATATGGGGCCGTCCTTTTCACCGCTGCCTAAACTGACCCATGGCACTGCTGCCTGCCAGTTTGGCAGGAAACCCACATCCTCCTAAAGTGCAGCAAATAGGAAGCAGACTACCTCCTTGAAGGGCATACATGTGGATAGATGCCATTTTCAATTGCCGGGGTCTAAACCCCAGAAATGCCAAGGCTATGCAATTAATCCAGTGTTCTCCAGCAGCCTGAGAGTCTGAAGATGCTAACCAATATTTGGTCCAAATGCTCTGCAGACCAGTATGAGACATGGACATTAACATGGAGGGGAAACACCAGCTTATTGGAACAGATACGATCTGCCCTTTGAATGAACTGAAAGCCAGCTATTTATTTTCCCTGAATATTAATCCTCCCTGGGTAGAACAAAACTGAGCCATATGCCGGCCACCTGTTCACTAAGCAAGTCTCATCCTGAGTTTGTTTTCTGTTGTGTATATCTGTGTCTTTATATCTATATTCATGCATAACAGAGCACACTGGCACCTGTGTCCAGCATGCAGAGTTGAGATCAGAGTGTCTCTGATGACAACTGGCCTTCTGGGACTGAGGTCAATGGCTACAGTTGGACAAGGCACATATTTCTTTCTTTTTGGATAATAGATGTGTGTACTTCTGCACAGCGGGTACACCCACAGCAGTAGTGGTGTGTAACAGCCTGCTCCAGACTGTGTCCTTTGATGGCCAAGGTACTCTGGTTCCCTTCTAATTCTCTTGTGGCGTCCATGTAAGCACAAGTCTAAATAAGGACTAAAGCAACCAAAAAGTTCCTGCAGTTAAAATGCTGGGTGCCAATTTTTTTCTGTACATCAGCGTATCAAACCAACAAATGCTTTGGTGCAGATTTTTTTCCAAAGAAGGGAGTTTTCCCTCCCACCCTGTGTAAAGAAAGGCAGATGGCAGAAGGGAGAGAACAGATTCATTCCTTTTAGAGTGAAGAGCTCATTCAGAAGAGAGTTTTGCAGTAATTATATGTGGTTTCAAGATGTTTTTTCGGAGGTTACACAGAATCACAGAATGGCAGGGGTTGGAAGGCCCCTCTGGAGTTCCCCCTGCCCAACCCCCGCTAAAGCAGGTGCCCCCAGAGCAGGGGGCACAGGGACGTGTCCAGGCGGGGTTGAATCTCTCCAGAGAAGGAGACTCCACAGCCTCTCTGGGCAGCCTGGGCCAGGGCTCAGGCACCCTCACGGCAAAGAAGTCCTTCTCACGTTCAGGTGGAGCTGTCTGTGCTCCAGTTTGTGCCCGTTGCCCCTTGTCTTGTTGCTGGGCACCACTGATAAGAGTCTGGCCCCATCCTTGGACACCCGCCCTTTAGATATTGCTCAGCATTGATGAGATCTCCTCTCAGTCTTCTCTTTTTGGTTGGCAGGGGCATGTCTATGCTGAGGAGCAGCTGGGCTCTACAACATCCCTTGCAGTGCTGGCCTTTCACTGTTAAGAAAATGAGTTTGCCCAAGTGCACTCTGTCTCCCTGGGCCCAGATTTAGCAGGGGCTAAGGTCAGGGTGCAAATGAGTCCTGCACTCAAACCTGGGCCCTAGTAAAGAGGTCTTACAATATGAACATCGACAGAGAAATCTTACAAACTTTCCAGTACAGAGCTGTAACTACCATCCTCTGGCAGATATACCGCCTAAGGATTTGATCTGAGGTAAAGTAGCACAGCTCAACTGCCTTTGGCAGAGCTCAGCTGGGTTCATCTGCTGAAAGCATTGCAATTTGTGCAACCACAGTGGCAAGCTTTGACTACTAGTCCTAAATTAGTACTCTACGTCTTTAACATGGCATTTCTAGTTGCAAAAGTGCGTCTGGACTTAACAGCTCATGAGATCCTACCCAACATCTTCTTATTAATCTTACTAATCATCTGAAACCATTCTCCCTGTAGGTTGCTGGGAATGTTCACCCAGAATGTGATTTTATGACAGAGCTGAAGAAAAAGGAGACTGAATGTCTGGAAGACTCAGAAGAGCATGGAAATGCAACACCACCAGGTATTCATGTGTGAGGGATGAAAAGAGTGACAGAGAAGAAACACCCTGCCAGATTCAGAACACAGCCGTGCTGCCAAAGTGCATGTTTGAGTGCTTTACTTATTGTCCCACGTCCCAGTTCTCTGGTCAGCTCTTCGTCTATCTACTATTCCTTTCAGTTCTTTTTTTTCAACATATTTTTGCATTCAAATACAGATAGACAATCTATCTGAACGAATCCTTGTGTTCTTGTCCTGTTCCTTTCCCAACTGGATGCTACCATGGCATTATACTTGCCGTGTGAGGTTCTGTTGATCTTTGAAAATAAGATAACTCCTTAAGAACTACTGTAATCTGATCTTTCTTCCAGCATCACTCTCCCTCCAATTTCCACAATACATTTACTGCATTATTTCTGAAAATGCACACCAGTCTAACAGAGAGGGTCTAACTAAAGCAGATTATATATTCCTCTGGAGATATTTATTTCTCACTATAGAATAAATATTGGGCTAAACTATTTTTTATAAGATATGTAAAGGGTGGAGGTTCAAGGTTTAAAAAGATTTTGTTATTATTTTTTATGTTACTCATATAATTATACTTAAAAATGTATTTCACTTTCTGTCTCAGGTTGCAAGAGAACTTGGGACAAGTTACTGTGCTGGCCAGAGGCAGATGCTGGAGACACTCTTGCCTTACCATGTCCAAACATTCTCTTTCACTTCATGAAGGAGCCAGGTGATGTTCTATCATGGTTGTACTCCTATTGTTGTGTTGCATGCCTGGCAAGAGCATTTCTAAAAATTCAGGGTAAAGACAGAATATTGCAAGTTCCTGCTCTCTAGTTGGACCAGAGCATTGCTGCAAAGATTTCAGTAGGATCTGAGGGGGCTTAGCAGTTCTTCTCATATTTTAAGTATTATCCATAACTGGATATAATCCCATAGTCTGTGATGAGACTCTGAGTCAAAGAACATTGAAATCAATAGTGATTTCCATTGGTTTCCATAGGCTTTGGGATCAGCTCATTGCGAGTTTTCTAGAGCTCATATGAGAGTTGTCTAGATCAGAACTTAAGCATGGGACTTTGTGAGATTTGTTGCCTGATTAGTGTGGGATGAAATGAAAGGCAGATAAATGAATAATGACATTATTCTTTAAGACCAAAGTTGGAGATACGAAGCAGGATTTTGTAACTGAAGTAGCTTATGTGCTGAGTCAAATGCGAGACCGTGCAAATTAATGCCTCTGTGACTGTATACTCTCTGGGTGAATATGGCAAGGAACAAACTCCAAGCCCATAAGGAGGAAACAATCTTCCAGGAAAGACCTAGATTTGGCAGTTCCACAAGAAAAAGAAACTGCAAAGCCCAACCTCTGCCTCACCCAACACATGCTAGTTATAAATGAGGGATAAGGAAAATCCCTTTCATCTGTGCAGATTCATTTCCTGCCTTGGCATTTCTTACTTATCCTTCATCTCACACACATTTTTTTTTTTTTAATGAAAACGTGCTATCCTCACAGAACAAAATGCTTATTCCAGCCTCTGATCTACAAATAAAGAGCAAGCCCAAAGGAAGGTGGGAGTGAGAAGGCGTACATTAGAGGGGTCAGTGCTGAACAAGGTAGAAGTCTGATGGAGTAGTGCTTCCCAATCTTCAATGGACCTCCTTGTCCCTGACATGAGTTCTTCTTTACTCCTTCCCACTTCTACTTTGTCACCTCGGTTCTCTCACTTCTTCCCATTGTTTTTCTCCAGATAAAGTGAAAGTTTTGTGTCTGACTACCTGAATGTACACATGCAAAATGTCCTGTCAGCTCTGTGAGATGTTAATGGAGATGACTCTGTCCTGGTATAAACTTCGTACCAGCAAGAGGTCTCCTCCTTTTTTTTTTTATTTTCTGTCTTATGTGGCTCTTCACTGGAAAAAATAAGTGCTTCTGTTTCAGCTGGGATAGTAAAAAGAAATTGCACAAAGAAAGGATGGTCTGATCCATACCCTCCGTACCATATTGCTTGTTCAGTAGAAGATGAGATTCCGCTTGAAGAAGTAAGTTTAATTAAATAAATATATGAGTGGTGTGCCGCTGTTGTAGGATTCCTTTCTATTCCTGTAGACCACTGGGGACACAAAATCATCTGAAGCTAAAATTTCTTACCAAGTATGGAATGCAATTCAATTTTTACTCCAGTCACTTATTTTGGTGAATTACTAAGTATATTTTATTTTTCAGGTATAAGAGTGTAATAAAAATAAAGCCAGCTGCAAATTCCATACAATCGCGCAGTTCTGTTAAACTTGCTTGCAGAGATATGTCATGAAATGTTCACAAAATACGGATTAAGACATCCCCACAATATCAGTCAGCAAGATGATTTTGTGACATCACACCAACAGTACAGCAAACATAGTTATCACACCACTGTTTCAAACTTAGCAATATCTGAGGACCAGAGGAGTTTCTGTTTTCTCATCTTCTCTAGCATAAAATATCTAATTCAAGAAGGAAATAAAAATAAAAAATATTTCAAAATCTACATCTCTGTAATGCAGATGAGATTTTGACATATTTCTTCAGCTAGATTTGCACAATTGGTGATATTTAGAGGTGTACGAGGGAAATATAGTGCTTGATCTCTAACTAATTACAAACATATTGAGCAGATGTGCTTAGCTTCCTGATACTCCTTTTCCAAAGAAAAGAAACAAGCTAAAATACTCTATCATATTCTGAAGAAAAATATCATAATACTAGAAATTTTTATGGTTGTATAAAACCTCTTCTGTGATCAGGTTTTGCTGTCTTATTAGCTACTGTGGAGAAAATGAGGAGTAACTCAGTGGAAAGAACCTGAAGAAATCTTCACTAAGTTAAAACTGATAGAAAGGAGATAGAAATCACTTTAAGTGACTAGAAGTTAGTTGTCTAGTCTAACTTTAAATCTCTACCCTTCCTCTGTACAGGCTAAGGACTGCACTTTTGTCTTTTTTTGTACAAGTTGGGTGAATACTGTCCTTTTTTGTCCAATATAAGCAGAATGAAAATAACATTTCTACTCTGGTTGATGAAGTCAATTCAACTTGCTGGAGTGAATTTAGTTTATATCATCACTGGGAGAGTTCTCTTGTCTTCCCTCTACTTTTTGTACTGACCATTATCATGCTGTTTAACTCAAACTTCTTTTCCAGCCTCTAAGCCACAGTACCCACTGCTCTTCATAAATAAATACTTGCACTGAAATGCAACTCTTATTTTTTTTCTTTTCTTTTTTCTTTTTTCTTTTCTGTTTTTTCTTTTTCCTTTTTTCTTTTTTCTCTTTTCTTTCCTTTTCTTTTCTTTTCTTTTCTTTTCTTTTCTTTTCTTTTCTTTTCTTTTCTTTTCTTTTCTTTTCTTTTCTTTTCTTTTTTATTTTCTTTTCTTTTCTTTTCTTTTTTTTCCTTCCTCCCTTCCTTCCTTCCTCCCTTCCTTGCTTGCTTCCTTCCTTCCTTCCTTTTCTATTGTTAAAACAATCTTATATGAGTCTATGGATTTTTTTTTTAGTAGTAACACATATTTTACCTCAAGGTAAATTCTTCAGTTGTAGGTTTATCCACTTAAGGGTTTGATTCTTTTCTGCGGTTTCCATCTCTGATTTGTAAGTGGACATTGCCAATTAAGGTCAGCCTAGCACAGCTTTGACATGTTTCTTATGGAGTGGTGCCTTCCAGAGTTACTGGATAGCTTCGTAGCTCTGAGGGACTTCCCTGAGTTCTGTCTGGAATGGTGCCTAGTCAGGTATATGGGTAATCAAATAGAATTCACAGTTCATCCATGACAGAAAAGGCCATTATGCATGGTTTCCACATCATTTAACTTCATCAATCTCAAAAAATTATTCTGCAAGTCTAAGCTAATTGCTACACAGAGGATATATATTAGTGCTTTGGTCAGGATCAGGTGTGAGTTTTTCAAGGCAACCTCTTCCTTATCCCCACTTACTGCGTTTACACTGTGGGGTACTCTCGGAAAGGATGATCTGGCTTCCTATTGATGAAACTAACTTGGAAGACAAATGCAGGGTGTATCTACTGTGCTCTGACCAATGATAAAAGTTCAGCCCATGGGATCAGACTATGGCTAGTCAGAAACGCGGACAGCATGGATGTATGGTCCTCAGCACCAAAGGTTTCACCCTACTAAGCCATGCTTACTGACTTTCTCTTGTTAAGAGAGATGTAGTGATAGATTATTTTTATTACTGACAGACAGCAATAAGACCTCATCTTAAAATGAGTTGAATTTCCTTCTGGGGGTGCTTGTTTCCCTTCATTTACTAGAAAAGAAACAAAATAAGAAGAAACAGGACTGCAATAACAAACAGTCTGGTCCTGTGGCCATGCTCTCACATTACTCCTTTTACTGCAGACTCAGCTGCTCATACTTAGGCAGGTAATTTTTAAGCACCCAAAATAAATTCCTACTTTATGTCAGCCTTATAATACCTTAAGTCATACTGTATACTTAGAATGCTGTATGTCAGCCTTTTAATGCCTCAAGTTATACTTAAGGCTAAAAACAAGTATCTGCCCTTCCCCTCAGTGAACTGTAGAAATACACTCCATAGCTGCCTAGTTCTTGGGATATAAAAACACTGAAATGGGACCCAAGAGACAAGCCATGTTAGATTGAAGGGAAAGATTTGCAGCCTAGAGCTTATTCATTCTATTTTCTGCTTCCATGTGTGATAATTGAAGTCAGTTTATCCTCACTCAGAGACCATGTGTGATAGAGGTGCCATTTAGTGTGAAATGGATTTTGATTGACATCCTGTCTAAGTAACAATTGAGTTCGGCAGCAAGAAAAAAAGAGGAAAAAAAGCACCCCAGAAAAAAACTCACACAGCACAATAAAAATGAAAAGGAAGAATAGACTGCAAAATTGTAAGTAAGGAAGCAGAATGAACGAAAGTGGAGGAACATAAGGAAAGGCTGACAGGATTCTGTATTTGTCATGCAGCCAGTTGCCAGCAGGATTGTTCTACTATTGCTGTGGAGACAACATGGTATAAAACGCAGTGTTGTAAAAACGCATAGGAGTTTTTACAACGCCTTCATGGAAGACTAGCTTGTTTTTTTATGGTTTTATGAATGAGCTTGAAACCATCCTGATCAATACGTTTTTCTTTATCAGACTGGGCTGTATCCACATAGCCATGGAATAGGTCTTCACAAAAGAAACTCAATGATAGATTTCAGTTGAATATATTTCTGTAGGATTTAAAAGGGGGGAAAAAAGACAGTTGTGGATGTGAACATATTGGAAACACCAAACAAAGTAAAACTGGCAGAATCAGTAAAAGAGCTGTGATTTGGTTTCAGGTTATGTGACAAATTGTTATCTTCTTTTATAGCAATCCTACTTTTCTACTATAAAGATCATCTATACTGTAGGATACAGTGTTTCGATCACCTCACTCATTGTTGCTGTGACTGTTCTTATTGCATTCAGGTATGTAAAGTTATCCTCTAACCTTGATGTTTTCAATATATCTTAGTGTCTTAAAATGTATGAGACAACATTAGATACAGCAAAGTAATA
>VZSC01010708.1:74862-94727 GCA_013398225.1 Steatornis caripensis
ATCCAGAAGAATAAAATAAAAAAATTAGTTAATATTTATTATTATTATTATTAATAATATTAATAATACTAAATTGTAGCTAGAAATTAAAAGTTATCGAAGAAAGCCAGAAATAAGAAGAATCAGAACTAGGAAACAAGCCCTGGCTGTCTTTGGGAAAAGCCATATATAAATATATATATTAATATGTGAATATTTATATTCACAAGAAAAATATAAATGAAGAATTAAATTCTCATTCAATGTTCCTATGGCACTGTACACATTACTATTGAAACCTTTACAACTGAAGACATGTTTTGAAAGGCTCTGAATTTGGCTACATTTGGTAAGATTTCTTTCCTACTGATCTATCTCACTGTTAGGCATCTAGAGGTATAATTTAGAGTATCTGGAATAAACCCAATTGTCTGTTTTCTCATTTAATGTAGGTTTGATGTTTGCTGACATGAAGGATTTATTTTATTAATCTTTACTTCTTGTATTTGTGCAGGACAAAAGAGTTGTATTATTATGCTGTGAGAATCAGGTTTCTCTGGGGAAAGTTTCTTGACCTCTGTTGGTCCGTAGCTCATATCTGGAAGTCAACAGATATGTTTATTGACATCCACTCTGACCTCAGGAAAACAAACCAGTCCAAATAAGGGGAAAGAAAGAAACAATGGACGTAAAGAGACTTAGCAATAGGGTGGAAGAAGTTATGGTTAACAATGGAGTTGACATTTGAGTTCAGTAATAAAATTCTACACACTCTAAGTGAGCTTTAAGTTTACGTGACTCTGAGCTTACTGAATATGGATGGAATTCAGCTTTTGATTGAACTTTTTGCTAATTAGCTAAAGTCTTCAGCTCCAAATGAAAACATAAAGTTGAAGCTGCATAACTCCTTCAAAAGTCTGTATTTAATGAGTAAAAAAAAATAATCTGAACAGCTGAATGTAAGAATTTAAAGTAGATGTACCAAATTGTTTTAAAGCAATTATCTGCATTCATTTAACTCATAAGAGTAAATTTGGTAAAATAAGGAAAAATTCTTTAATTCTGGGTAAGGCAGTCTACACAGGGATTTAATGCATTTTAACTCACACACAGCATAGGGTATAGAAAATCTTGCTAAGTAATCATTACACTGTTCAGTGAGAAAACTGTCTAGTTATTCCATGATATCTCTACATTCTTGTCCTTGGGAGTGGTTTAGCCATCATCAGTACTGTATCAATAAAGATCATTCCTCAAATGCATGTTTCTCTTGACCCTAAAATGACGTCAACCAAAAGCCTGGCTTACGTATACTGAACACAAACTAGAACAGAGATTACTGGAATCTGACAGACTAAAACATCACCAAGACATCACCTAGCAAGGAAGGAAATTAAGATGTAGACTGTGGTTGAATTGCTTTACATGAGGAAGGTTTCTATCTCTGCCTGTCTGCAGAGAGACCTGAATGGATGTGTTCTTTATATATGTGCTTGGAAATACCTGAGATGAAACAAGGGCTTATTGCATATTTTAATTACTGTGAACACAAGTCTGTTAATTGCCTCAGAAGAACCTCTCTTTATTTCTTCCAGGAGGCTTCGCTGTCCCAGAAATTATATCCATGTACAGCTCTTTTTTACCTTTATCTTAAAAGCTATTGCCATTTTCATTAAGGATGCTGTCCTTTTCCGAGAGGAAGACATTGATCATTGCAGTTTCTCTACAGTAAGTAGATGAAAAGCAGGATACTGTGATACTTGAAGTTTTTGCATACCATCTGTATATGGTTTCACTTTTCATTGCTGTTTTTTATTACTCGATTTTTTTTTCCTTCTAACCTGATAGTGAAAATTATATAAGTCTTTTATTCAGCACGTTTTACTTCCATAAGTGTGCAATTCAGAACTTCTGTGTTCTGGATGCATCAATTTGTAGTACTCTCAGTCAGATATAGATTTTGCCATAGAAAAAAGTAGTATCATTACACAACTTTTAGAAATGTTTCTTCTGGAAATTTTGGATTTCACATTCTGACTGGAAGCTCTGAATTGTAAAACACAAGACACACAAGGTACAAGGCAATCAATTGAGCTTTGATCCAGCCACAAATATTGGCAACATGGTTTTCAAATGCAGGTTATGGGATGATTCTTCCACATTGCTCATGTCCACACAACATTTTAAAACTGAGCATGAGTAGGAAAGTGGGTCCTTGAACATTTGTCCAAGGGCTATGGAACATTTGACTCTACTTGTATAAGGTACACTGAAGGTAGAGCATTTGTGGGAGAAATCACATGCTTAACAGACCAAGCTGTATTTCTAACATAGAGATAGAAAGCAAAACACAGTGGGCATTCCGAGGTATTATGGTAGTTAAAGACTTACTATTGAGAAAACCGTATTACATTTGAAGCTCTCCCTTTAAACATACATTGAATTATGAGTCCTTGTTCTTTGTAGATCTCAGCCAGAATTACAGATGCCTACTACACCTGCAAATCAAACACATGTATCCACAAGTAATGCCTAAACTATGACTTTCCTGTTCCCTAGACTGAATGCAAGATCTCAGTGGTTTTCTGTCACTACTTCATGATGACCAATTTCATGTGGCTGCTAGTAGAGGCTCTTTACCTAAACTGTCTACTACTCTCATCTCTTTCTCATGGAAGAAGATATTTTTGGTGGCTTGTTCTCTTTGGTTGGGGTAAGTAAGGCTTTCACACGAAATTAATAAAGGCAAGATGTTACAAAAAACTTTATCCACCCCATTAAAAATATTGGATGTGGAATCTAATCTGCCTAATTGAAGTGCTCAACTTGGGTATTATATTGATTTTATTTTTACATGTGTATTAGTGAGGAACAATCAAGTTTTTAAGTATAGCATTCAAGTCCTATGAAAGAAGTGAAAAATTAAGTACAGTTGGGAACCCACAGAGACATCCAATCCACTTAACCTTCTTCTCCCCACTGAAAACAGATTCCTCTAAGGAGCTATACCAATCACTTGTTAGGTCTACTTTGCTTCAGTTCATGCAAGAATATAGTTAGTCTTCTTTTGAGAATGGGTTAATCTGGAGGCATAGCAGGCATTTTTGTAGTCCTGATATTGCTACAGCCTATCTTTTGCATTGGCAAATTGTGTGAATAAAAAATCTCTATCCATGAACTAACAGTGTAGGCATGAGACAGTACCATCCCCACTCCTTTTTCTTTTAGTCTGCAATAAATCTAATTTTTCAGACCTTTGTGGTTATTTAGAAATCAGAAATTAAATGTTTTCCCACATAAAATGCTGTGTAAAAGAAAAAGCTGAGAAATCCCTCCTGAGGATATATGGCAGGTGAATACACTTGCCCAAGGAATTTTTGGTCAGTTCAGGAGGGCAATCGATGCACGTTGCCATGAAAGGTTAAGTTAGGCCTGACAGAAAAGAAGAATGAATCAGTTTTTGTGTTTTACAGAGATTTCAAGTGCCCTTTTAGGAAGGTTTAAGGTGGATTGCATCACATTCTGTGTTTCTAAAGTGCTAATGTTACTATTATTTTAAGATTTGGTAAATGCTATTCCCCAATATTTTGTCATACAAAAAGTACACTTAGTACATAAACCTGGGTTTTAATGTCCTATCTGCATGCAAGTGCTAACTTCAGGTGAGATCACGAAGGTGAATTGCATTCATGATAGTAAGAAGTTGCAAATTTAGGCCTCTGTGACAGAAATCTATCATTTGCAAAGTAGCTTCTCTGTCCCTTTACATCTTCATAGTGATGAATGATCAACAAACTGTGAATGCCAGAGCTTGTTTCATTCCATCATGGGTATTAGAGATTTATTTTTAGGTTTATACTGTGAGTTTAAAGCAATTCCTGTTACATGAAGAGGCCACAAAGGGTAATGCCAGTTCTGAACATACATTATCTGTATCATCTCAGCAGAGTTTCAGTGGACAGTATTTGGATTAATTGATGAAACTAGACAACCACAGTTTTTGTTTAAATGTCTGACAGGTTTTCCAACACTTTTCACACTTACATGGATATTAGCAAAATTCTACTTTGAAGACACAGCGTAAGTAATTGTTTTCTACATTATTCTATATTCTTGGGTTATATTTTTAATTGATTGCAGTGATTACATACACATCTTTTTCTAAACTTACTGTTATTTTCTCAGATGCTGGGATATTAATCAAGGCTCTCCTTACTGGTGGCTAATCAAAGGACCTATTATAATTTCTGTTGGGGTAGGTACTTCTGAGTTTTCCAACATTAATTAGAAGAAAAAGACTTTTAAAACAAAATCTGATTAGTGTTTTCTGAAGTGTATTTCAAAATTAGGAAGAGAATGGTAGAATATCTACGGTAAACTTGCCCACGTCCAATGCACACTAAAAAGAGACAGAGAACTACCCCTCCACCCCAAAGCAAAATCCTTCAAACAAATCGAAACTTTCATAGAATTGTTGGTTTGGTTGAAATCCATAGTAGGTGAGTGGCTAAACCATCCTCGTAGCAACTGAAAACAAATTTTTAGCCTGAGTCCTGAATCAGCCATAAAGTTGAATATAAACTTTCAAGAGCAATAGGTTTCTGTTTATAGGCAATAACAATGATAATAGCTCTCAAGCCTGACATTTATTAAATAAGCTGATGGGCTTTAAATGATTATCGTATATAATTACTCCCATATGTCATTAAACTCCCACATCCTCATAGGAAAGCTCAGGAAGAGTGGGCTAGATGAGCGTACAGTGAGGTGGATCAAGAACTGGCTGAATGGCAGAGCGCAGAGGGTTGTGATTGGTGGTGCGGAGTCTGGTAGGAGGCCTGTGACCAGCGGTGTTCCCCAGGAGTCAGTGCTGGGTCCAGTCCTGTTCAACGTATTCATCAACGACTTGGATGAAGGGACAGAGTGTATGTACCCTCAGCAGTTTGCTGATGATACAAAGCTGGGGGGAGTGGCTGACTCACCGGAAGGCTGTGCTGCCATTCAGCGTGACCTGGACAGGCTGGAGAGTTGGGCGGAGAGGAACCTGATGAAGTTCAACAAGGGCAAGTGTAGGGTCTTGCACCTGGGGAGGAACAACCCCATGTGCCAGTACAGGCTGGGGGTTGACTTGCTGGAGAGCAGCTCTGCGGAGAAGGACCTGGGAGTGCTGGTGGACAACAGGCTCACCATGAGCCAGCAGTGTGCCCTTGCGGCCAGGAAGGCCAATGGCATCCTGGGGTGCATTAAGAAGAGTGTGGCCAGCAGGTCGAGGGAGGTGATCCTCCCCCTGTACTCTGCCCTGGTGAGGCCGCATCTGGAGTACTGTGTGCAGTTCTGGGCTCCCCAGTACAAGAGAGACAGGGAACTACTGGAGAGAGTCCAGTGGAGGGCCACAAAGTTGATTAGGGGAGTGGAGCATCTCTCTTATGAGGAAAGGCTGAGACCTGGGTCTGTTTAGCCTGGAGAAGAGAAAACTGAGAGGGGATCTCATCAATGCTTATAAATATCTAAAAGGCATGTGTCAAGAGGATGGGGCCAGGCTCTTTTCAGTGGTGCCCAGGGACAGGAGAAGGGGCATCGGGCACAAACTGGGCCACAGGAAGTTTCACCTGAGCATGAGGAAGAACTTCTTTCCCGTAGAGTGTGCCAGAGCCCTGGCCGAGGCTGCCCAGAGAGGCTGTGGAGTCTCCTTCTCTGGAGATATTCAAAACCCACCTGGATGCATTCCTGTGCCCCCTGCTCTAAGCACATCTGCTTTAGAAGGGGAGGTGGACTAGATGACCTCCAGAGGGCCCTTTCAACCCCTACCATTCTGTGATTCTGTGATTCTGTAATGGATGACCTTAAGGCCATCTACTAAAAGCTTAATTTAGTTGGAGGACAGATGTATACAAATAATGCATATATATGCAAAGAATGTGAATGAAGAATTTCAAGTTGAATTCTGGTCATAGTTTGAGGTGTTTCAATAAAATACTACATTTACCTCTACCACCATTATTTTTCCCACTACTAGTGCTCATCTGACATCCAAATCTGAAGTCAAGAGATTCAGGGGATTGCAGTGATGAATTTTCTGCTGGAATGTACTGAAGGCATCACTGATTGATAAAATGAGATTGGACTTTCTGGTAAAATGCAGACATTCTTAGAAAAAATTAAGTATTCAGCCTCTGATAAAGAAGAGCTGGTGTGTATGTACACAGCAAAATGCACACAGAGACTTTGGTAAAACTGTGCCAAATTACAATTGTAGATAATTTGATATGCTAGTTAAAATTGACCCTAGCTAGCTCTGGAGCTGAGCTAATGCTCCTCAGTTCTCTTCAGAGTCAACAAAAAGAAATACGCACTTTTGGTATGTCATTCATCTGACCTATAATATGTGTCTACATTTGGAGGAAAAGACTCATCCCCAACACCACGTGAGGCTCTATTGACTATACTGGCTGGCTCTTCATTGGCTACAAAGGGAGAACAGGTGGTCAGCTTAGATGCAGGCATCTCGTTGTAGACACCTATATTTGTCAGATGAATTCTACTATTAATGTCTAAAGATATTAGCCAGAATTTAATGCACTAGCCATCTCAAAAGAGATTAAAAATTATATAAGCTACAAAAAAAAAGTCACACGGGCTATTACAAAAGTAATATAAATAATATTAATAAAATTCAAATTCCCAAGTTTTCTTCTTCAGCTATTTCTTTAAGAAGGAATTTAACCCATTTAGATGCTTCAATGGTGCCAACAGGAATGACATCCATAATCTTACGCTGGTCTTATTGAAACTGTACAAATTACATAATAACTGAAGTAAAAAAACAAATTTTCATTGAAAAATTTTACATTAGAAAGTAACTTCTTTTTTTTCCCCTAAATGTTGTGAACAGGTAAATTTTGTCCTTTTTATCAACATCATCAGAATTTTGCTGAAAAAACTTGACCCTAGACAAATCAACTTCAATAACTCTTCTCAGTACAGGTAGTGTATGGAATAATAATAATAATAGATTAAATTGTTTTAATAATAAAAACTTACATCATCTTTTCGAAACAGAGAAGCACTTGTCACAGACAGACTCGGTTTGACTGGCATTAAATTTTAGAAATTTCAAACCTTATCCCATTCCTAAGGAAACAAGTCAAAGAATGAGACTCATCTCACCTAATACTGGCCATCTAAACATAATGTATTCCTATCAGTTCAGATGTCTACATTTCAATTACAATCAGTGGGGAGACTAGGAAACCATTCGCTGAATCCACATTAGATCTCTAATGTAGGGCATTTATAGATGCCTTTTCCAGTATGAGAATGATACAAGGAGGCCGTATATAACTTTCTCTGTATTTATTTACAAATAAATGTCAAATTTTCAATGGCTCCAATGGGGGCAAAATATGTTCTACTCCTTTGTGTTTTCCTGAACTGTAATCTCATTCAGAAAGACAGAATGCCAAAATACCATATGAAAAGCTATGAACATGGTATTGCCAATAACACAATAAGCATCAGAAATCTAGTTCCAGCTAGTTTCTCATTATGCTTTCTGCATTCTCTGTTTAACTTCTGTTCATTACTGTGGAATATTGCATGCATTAACCTTTACTCGGGGAAATAATAGTACCTTGCTACTTCTCATGTCCTGTGCTAGACGTCTCTCAAGGTCAACTCTGCTTCTAATTCCATTATTTGGAACCCATTATATTGTCTTCAACTTTCTTCCGGAATATACCAGCCTGGGAGTTCGACTTTACTTAGAGCTCTGCATTGGATCGTTTCAGGTAAAATGACCACAGATGCTTCAATTCCTTCTTAGTAGATTTTCTAATTTAATATAGTGCTCACATGACAACTAGTATTGCACAAAAAATCATTGGATCCTGAAGCTAGTGTCTCCTCACAGAGTTCATGCTTCTTTGCTGAGTTACAATACCTGAAGACGTGACCTACATCCTACGGGGCTGTAGGCTAAACTATGCATTTGCAGATTTTGCAAATACAAGGCTAAGTCTTTCAGATTCATGTGTAAATTGGATTGTGGGTCAAAGTCAAGCATGCAAAACCTTCCTTGCTACTAGTGCTAATCCATATACCTTCCCTACTTTCACTGACAAATTCAAGCTGATTTGGACTGACATTAGATTATCCAGAGGCAATCAAAGCTGTAGGTCCAGCCGCCTTGCTAATTCTTTGGCAAAGAATAAATTGATAGGCGAACATATAAATATTGAATAATGCCTGGTGCACGTATCAACCCTATACAGATTACTGCCTGAGGAATGCTACATGTGTTTCCCTCCTGGCTAAGCAAAATATTTGGTGTACTTTGGATGCCCCCAACTGTTCTGAATTGGCACACAGGGCATGTGCACCTTGAGGAGCTTGCTACCAACTAAAGCAGCTGCTCTAATTTACCCTTCAAGTGATTTTGCTACTTGAGTTACGAGCAAGGCAGCATCCAGTTGCCCTTTGCTCTCCTCCCTTTCCCTAAACTGCAGCTCAGAATCTACAAGAGGCAGCTGTGACCAATCCTACCAAATTTTACAAGAGAGCATATCTGCCCCTGAATGGTTGCATGGCATCATTTGTCAGTGGGCATCACCAAAACCCCAGCAATAATGCTGGTTTTGTCCTCTTCAGAATTTAATCCACTGTCTCAATCCTGTCTGATAAATCCTGCACATTTTAATTCTGACCCTCCATATTTGGACCTGGCCTTCATGACTCAATTAACAATGTAAGGAATAAGTTAACTCAATAAAAAGGTAAGGTGTTTGGCTGGTGTCTGATCAGATAGGTCCATTGACCTCCTATAATTTTCCTGTGTTTATCTCAGTTCAGAATCTTAACAAATGTATTCAAGACCATTCCATTGATCTCATCTGATACACTGCAAAGAGACAAAAGTTGACTGGAAAGCTGTATGAGCTCCATACATGGATCTCCTTACAAAGTCTGTGTTTCCTAACTGATTTGTACTGTGTAAAGAATTAGCTCACAGTGTGTTCGGCTGTAGAATGGACTGTACTGTTGTAAGCATAATGTAGGTGAACTTCAGTTGCCATAACACCTGTTTTGTGAATTCATATCACGTTACTGACTTTGGCAAAGTACCACTAACTAGTTGATTATCTGGCTGATCAACTTTATTGGAGATACATATGGAATTCCCTAATTTATAGCAAGGCTCCAACTTACAATGATAATACTCATGAACTCACATACAGAGTACCACCATGAAGTCAGATAATGCAGGTGGCTTTTTCGAACAGTGCTAACACTCAACCTGGTTTTTTTTTTTTGTCCTTTTCAGGGGTTTATTGTAGCAGTTCTCTACTGTTTCCTGAACCAAGAGGTAAGGAAACCATATCCTTTACAATATCTCTTTCACTGGCAAATATGTGGATTTAATAATCACCTTCATACAAACAGATCATCAAATCTTTTAGTTTCTCAGGATTGTCTGGTAACGTGGGAATCAATGAAGCTGAATTTCATTTCAATTATCTTCATGAGAAGGAAGCCATCTAGTGGACAAAAGAACTTTTACTACTTTGCTATTCCATGAAGCATTTTTTATCCTTTCTGCACATTTTTCTACTATAGCAGGGCTTGGGAAACCCGTGCTAGGTCCAAACCTGAAAGTACAAGCTGCTGCAGTGGTGCAAAGGGTTCTCAACTTGCTAGAAGTCTGTGATTAAATTGGAAAGAATTTAAAATTATGCTGGTTGTCCCACACCAAAATATTATTTCCCAGTATTTTTATCTTGCTTATGAATCTTCCTAGTATTTCTTCATGTTGATAAATCTGTTTTTCCATTTAGAATATATAAGTCATAATTTTACTGTTGAAGGGACAGGAATCATTCCATTGAACTTAGTATTCATGTCCATTTGTATAATCTAGATGTCGTGATAAGAATGCATCTTAAAAGAATTATACAGGCAACATAAAATTTTATCCTCCTTATTTTAGAATGGGTTGACACCCTGTCGTTTCACCCTTCTTTCTGAGCACAGGGTAGCTGAGGTGACTGTTTTATACTGTGACTGGGATTTGGTTTCAGACTACACTAACAATCTACTGGTTTCTACCTGCAGTTTCTATAAAGGATCAGTCTCCTGATTCATATAAACCATCACATAGGGAATCCCTTAGAGTGTCAAAGGTATGTTTAGGAGGTGAATCCTGTCCCTCATCATCACAGTCAGTGAAATATTCAAACCAAGCACAGATTAAATCTCAATTTGCCAGGTTTAAAGTCTAGGGTTGATTAAGTTTTCAAACAGTATTTAATTGTCTACATGTACCATGGCCCACACATACTTAAATTTGTCAGAAATTTCTGAAATATTAAAACAAATATCTTCAAATATATTAACGCTTCTTAGCCTTTTGACTAAGTTTATGGCTATGAATTTTTGATTGCTCTAATAATGTTTCTGTTCAGTAGACACTCCTGTTCACCAGTCTATAAATAATCTTAATCTGTTCTGATGGTAGACCATAGTTTGACATTCAGCTTGTCATCCCAAACACACAGCACTTCAGTTTAGAAATGTCCTTCTTATTAAACTACAGATAATAATTAGATGTGAAAGCAGGTTTTGCTGGTCTGGACCCACTGTATGATTCTGTGAACATGCCAATGTATGGCATACATAGTTGTCAACCACAGAAATCACATGTCTCCTGACTGCTGATGGCATGTTAAATAGCAAAGTAATACTATTTCTCAGCCACAAATTGGTGAGTGTTGATTAAGCAACTTGCTGCAGACTATACTGTTCTAGAAACAGATGGAAACAAGACAACATCCCTTAGCAACTGAGGAAGAACAAGCAATGTTGAGAGAATTTGTTTAGTTGTGTAGGCAACATTGGTAAGACCATTACTGGAATAAATTCTCAAAGGCATATTTAAAAAAAAAAAAGGGATATTAAAAAAAGCTGAGAAAATATTCTAGTGTTGGACAGTGTTTTACACTGCTAGAGTTAGAGAGCTCAAGCTCTTTTATTTCTCAAAAGATTGAAGGGACTTGACTACAATAAAGATATCAAAGTATAACTAATTTGACAGGAGAAAGTTAGTTAGTGCTGATTGATATACTTTTAAGTTCAGCAGAGGAAGGTGAACTGAAGACCACCAGGTAGAAATTGAAACCAGTTAAAAATGGAACTGGGACATTTTTCATTTACTTAACCATGTGAAAACTCTAATAATAAACTTTTATTGTTGTGCTCATAGTCATTAAGTAGGAACACAGGACTGGGCGGACTCACATAAAGTATGTTTTCACTTGAAAGAGTAGGGTTCATTTACTGTTTTCAACATGGTAGGCCAACTCTGAGCTAGGCACACTGGATGTTTTCATCAGTGCAGACAGATGGGCATGCTGAGACAGGCCAGATGAAACATTGTCTGGAGGATCTTACTTTTCTCTGTCAGCTAGAGGGAGCCCAGAACTAACATGGACTGAAATATCTAAATTTTAACTTTCTCTAGCCACCATTTCTGTCTTTCCTCTTTCCCACCAGTCTACCACCAAGTAGTATTTGACTACAAAATAACATTCTCCTTTCCTTTTGAGGTGCAAACGGAAATTGGCCGGAGGTGGCATGGTAAGAGATATGGACTTATGCCAGTGTGGAGGAGGACAAGATGGACCGTGCCATCTAGTTCCGGAGTAAAAATGACCACATCTGTGTGCTAAGGATGGCCTCAGAATCTGGAGTAATCACATATAAAAGCCCCATTAGGAAAAAAACCAAACAACCACCAATGAAAAGACCCACCAAACATAGTGATTGCAGTACATACTGAGCAAATTGGAGGATGATCCCGTTCTAGAGCAGTTCTGCCCACTGGATGTCTTTTGCAGAACAAGCATTGCAGTGACAGATTAGACACTGAATGGTCTTTTAAAGACAAAATAACTCTCTCAGTGATATACTATGCATCACAGCAAACACAAAAATCACCTCTTCTTGGCTCACTTCCTGTACACTTTCACTGATGAACCATATAGTATAATGTGTCTAGGGAGTGGACACCAATAGGACCCTTCAGTGGCACCATAGATGACCAGCTTTGGAAACTGGAATTCAATCTTTATGCAATGAGAACTAGAGTCTGTGCAGCTTGTTCAAGATTTGTTCCTTGTATTGATTCAGTAGACTTGCAAATAAAAAGCTGAATGCCTTGTCAAACTGCAACATGATGACTAAAAAGTCCTCTTATGTTGTTTTTATCTCTTTAGAACAAAAAAGATTCAAAGTTCACAACAAAAAACAATACACTCCCATGTTCTGGTTATTCCGGTAGCTACAGGTTAGAAAACTTTTGATAGTTAAGTAGCAGAAAGTGGAGGTGTTGGGAAGGATGAGGCTCTACAAGATAATCATTAAGGAATAACTGGTCTTTGCAAGTAAATTAGAAAGAAAAGCAAACTTTTGCACTGAAAGAGAATGAGACCCATGGGAGACACACTACGAGACCGCTAGGAATACTGCTGTGTATTTTCTTATGTCTGAATGTTTTTGCTCTTGATTATTGTAAAATATTCAAAAACTTGAAAATAAACCTGTATTCCCAGTGATTGTGCTTCAGGGGTTTTGTTTGTTCTTTTGGGGATATTTTTTTTCCCCAATGGTGGTTGTAACCTGCAGAATAATGGATTGATTAACTTTTTTGATGGGAAAATTAGGGCTTGTAAAGGAGCAAAGAATGTTAAGCTGTACCAAAGAGTGAGGACTATCAGACCATCACATTTTCACCCTGCTATTCTGGATATTCCAGAAACATACCAAGCCTGATTAAAAGCAGAAATTACAATAAAGTGGACTTCACTTCCTGTTTCCTTTGCTGTATCCAGGTAATTACAGCTAGCTTGAAGAATTGGAATGTTATGCCATCTAGTTTTTATGTAAAAGCTGACTGCCAAGGAGGTGTCTTCCTCTTTCCATTAAAAAAAAGTGGTTTTATCCTTGTTTTTTCCTCCATCTGTGAAAAATGAAGCAATTACTGAATCAGAAGGGAGAAGAGTCTGAGGGAGCAGTAGGAGGAAGGGGTTTATTTCCATTTCTGAGTGACTCTTTGGAACATGTATTACAATGTGGGGCCCAAGATACTGTTTATATTGGTTTTCTTCCTTTATCCAGAAGGATTCAAGGTGAGCTGAATGAAAGTATGTGTCAAACGGTTGGTGATCTGTTGAAAGTAAGAGACTAAGAGAGAGATGAGTTTGCATGCCTCTCAGTGTTATATAGCATCCAGCTAACGTGAAAAATTGGCATAACCTGTAAGCATCAGTACTGAGGTAGTTGAATGAGTCTTCTTTGTGGGAGATGGAAGTTTTTCAGTTTCAAAAAGATCGTGGTCTCTATCAGCTAGAGAGGAGCCCAGAGTAACAGCTCAACTAAGAAGTCCACATTTTACCCACCTCCACCCGTACATGCTCAGATAGAAAATTTCCTACAGATGCTGCATTTCTTTGTTGTGTGATTAACAGTGAAGTGGTAAATTTACACTGAAGACCATCATGCTCCATAAATGGAAGATAAAAAAAGATTACAAAAATGAAATAAAATTCTTTCTTCTGCTGAACAGATCAACCATTGTCTGGCTCAGCTGATTTCTGAATGTGCGATGGCATTTCCCTATCTCCATCCCTCAAGCAGTGACATAAATTGTCATATTAAAAATCTTGTAGGTCTCAACTGTATCAAAAGGATTTTCTGGCTTGTAATTAACTCCTACAATTCTGAAATGGTGTTACCATGATGGCTGACATGAAGTAGACATGTTAGTAACAGATATGAAGGCACATGAATAGACGGACTTCTCAGGGCTCTTGTTCTCTGCTTTTATAGAAGCCTGCATTAAGGGCTTGGCCCCAAATCCCGTTGAATCAAGAATACCAGCAATCTGTCCAAATAATTTCCATAACATATATAATAAGGACAATTATTTGGGGGCATTCAGGTACATGTGACACCCTTTCCCACCTAAATAGGGCTATCAAAAACTAGGTCTTTGTCCTTTTCTATTAATTTTATCTTTTTCTAACATGAACAGAGGCAGGAATATTCAGAGAGCATTTCATTCCTTCCTGAAATAGCCACTACAAGAGGAATACTTTCATGTGGGATAGCTGAAACTAGAAACAGAAGTGGCTAAAATCAAAAGACATTAACTATTTAATTAGAATATTAATATCAGTTATGCCTAGGCTTGGCACAGATACTAAGTTTGCAATACATCTTTAACAAATTCAATCTTGGTTATCAAGTGTTAATCAGAATTTAAAAACTTCAGTAATTCATTTTTTTCAGGAAAGGAATTGAGTTGAATTTCGATAATTTTTACTGAGCTTAACACCAGCTTACAAGCATGTGCACACTTATTGCCTAAGAGTATGTTTCTGCAAGTTCTTGTCTGTCACATGCAAAGTTTGATAAAACAAGTATGAAAAATGTGAGTAGCAGAAACTCCTTGACCTTTGAAGAATAAATTTTGCTAAGCATGATTTAGTTTCACTTGGAGTACAGCCAAAGCAATGGAAAATTGACCTGAAGAAAGAGAATAATTCCCAAGGTGTGCAAATTGCTACAGGGTTTACACAGCAATGAGTAAAGGCAGAAGCAAAACAGGCTCCCAGGCATGATGGCTGAGCTGATCTCGCTGCAGGCTGCAGAAAGAAAAAAACATCAGCGGTCTTAGGTGCTACTGTCAGTTTTCTGTCAGCTTAGGTGCAGCTTAAGTCACTTGGACTTGGCTTTTATGTCGTATCACAACCAATTGTATGACATCATTGACTAACTTTTATCCTTCTACCCTCAAAGACACCTTCTAAATTCCTAAAAATAAGTAGTATTTTTGATGGCATGGCATCACTAAGGACCCCGTCTTCCACTTATTTTGTTGAATGGAAATATCTCACTAATATTTGATTAGCTTCTTCTACATTACACATTCAGGCAGCATTTTCTTTTTGACCCTTGTGCATCAGTTTTGTCCTCATTTATTTTATCTTTTCTCTGAGGGAATCACTTTTTTATACTATTTTTTCTGTCTAGCTTAGTGCCTTACATTTCCTCCCCACAGAGCGCAACCGTTAATAACTTCAATGGCAATCAATAGCAATGGCAAAGTCTCTCCTACTAATAGTATATATTTTATATTTTATATTAACAAGAGGAAATGGTGCATCATATAATGACTAAGAGTGAACGCTTGTGGTTCTTTATCTAACATCAAGGCAAGGTTACTTTTAATGCGTTTACATCATGAAATAATTTCAGATTTGAGTGAAGCAAGGGCAGCTTTTCATTGTTTTGCTTTATTTGAACTATGATTCAAGTTGTAATACAGTAAACAGTTGGTTCCTCTACCAAGAGATGTCCTACAGTGATAGTGACATTGACCTTATTGTAGGACACTGTAGGGAAAACATAAAAATATTAGAAGTGGTCCAAAGTGAGCTTTAGATTGATTATTTCAATAAAAACTCTACTGACAAAAATAGTTATCTAAACAAATCTGTACCTGAAACCCTTCCATATATTAAGATCCAAGATTTTCTGTGTTGCCTGTATGTATCTGTAAGAAAAGGGAGATGTCCCTGTCTACCTATAACAGATTGAGAACAAGCATGAAACCTCATTTAATCATAATGATACTGCTCCCTGATGATCAGGAAGAGGTCTGGAAATTGAAACTGAGATCAGACATGCGTAATCCACATCTTCTTTGATTGCAAGAGAGACAATTACATCTACACAGTCACTGCCTAGCTTGAATTGTGCTCTCATATTATCAAATTGAGATATTAATATGACATCCTTAAGGTGAAAATCTTGCAATTGCCCATGAAGAATAAAGTTTTTAATCAGATCTTGCCTACTGGAAAATATGCCAGAACGATAGTGAGGTTTTTGCTTAGTGAAAATGATTTTATAACACAGTATGAAAATCTTGTAACTAAAGAGCTTAAAAAGAGGTTGCAGTTTGTATGAATATTTAATGATTTTTATTCTTGCAGAACATCAATCTTGTTTAGTCACAAATAAAAATACATCGTGTTCATATTTAATGACACTGTAGTAAATGACTGCAAATGTTTATTTCTACTATATTTTTGTTGAAATACTATCAATTTTTAATACATATTAGTATTTTACAATATGAGAAAAGAAAGTGAAACTATTATTTGTCATTTTATGTAGCAATAGGATTTTCCTGCCATTTC
Source organism: Steatornis caripensis (assembly GCA_013398225.1). Lineage (NCBI taxonomy): Eukaryota > Metazoa > Chordata > Aves > Caprimulgiformes > Steatornithidae > Steatornis > Steatornis caripensis. The sequence continues at coordinate 91,098 of VZSC01010708.1, forward strand.
ACATGTGATTGAATAAAACTGCTGTATCAAAGTGGACAAAGGAGCACATACAATAAATCCTTAGTATTGTAGTGTACACACAAATGTCTGCAATAAATCTATGTTTTGTTATTTCCCCTATTACACTCATTTAACTTGACAGACTATTTTATCTGTACCATAGTTGGCTATGTGCAGAGCTGTCTAGATGATGATGACATTCCTTGCTCCAAATTTAGTTTACGTAGTCCTTTCTTCCGGTCAATCCACTACCAAACTGGAGTGCTATAGATATCCATTTCCTTTTCCCAAACTCAACTCAAGTCAGGTTGATCTCCCACTACTTTTTGCATGTGTAATATGTTAGAAAAATTATTTCTTTCTTGTAACATCTACCTGCTATGCCACAGATGGGAAATGTTCACTGAGACAAATTTCACTTTGACATTTGATAGAGTGGTGTTAGTGAGATGGGAAGAAGCAACCTGAAGTGGATCTTTTCCCTTTCTCCAATAACAACAGATGAAGCAGGAATGACTAAGCTGGATTCCCCATGATCAGGACAAACAGCTAGAACCACACCATTAGATTAGGAATGAGATTCACCTCTAGCTGTTGCAGCTAAACCAAGGTTAGGAATTGATGAGAGGGTGAGGTAGTGTCTCACCCCGCTCTGCCCAAGCACAGGCTTTATTTTCATAACTCAGATGATTGGTTTCCATTAAGATTAGTTCCTTGATCCAATTGACTCTGTCTGCATGAGTGCTGACATCAGCACACAGAAAACTGTAGAAACACCTTTTTTGGTAAAAGCATTCATTTCTGGTGATTTGAAGATATTTTAGAAACTAGAGAAATATCCACACCTAATCCACACCAGATGCATTAACAGGTTAAGGATTTTCTTACTGAGTAGGTAATAACAGCACCTGAAACAGAACATTGACTCCAGATCATCCTGATGGGGAAAAAAACCATGATATTCTGCTTATGTTGTTCTAAAAGTGCTTTTCTGTCCAGTAGGGTCTACAAAGACACGGTAAAATTTCATAAGAGAACATGAAAGCAGGTTAAAGGAAAATGAGCCGTGTCAGTATGGATGTGAGAAGTTTTTTCCTTGAGAAGTTCCCTCACCCCCTGCATGACACTGTTTTGCAAAGCCTTGCTGGACAAGTAAAACTTGCGTGAGTTCAAGACAAGATTGGACAAATGAGTGGTAAATTTGGAAAATGCCAGAGACATCAGTGGGAGGTTCTCAGGGCAGCAGTGTATATGCCTGCCCTACGCTTGCACTCTTCCCCACATGTTTTGACCACCGGCAGAGACAAGGTACAGGCTACACTTGATGTGTCTTTTGATTTGCTAGGAAGATGAACAAACAGTGCTGGCCAAAAAGTTGTAAAGCGAACTTTCAATAAAAATATTGTGTTGTAAAGTGCACATGTTAGAAAACAAACTGAGGTGGGGGAAATTAAAATACTGCATGATTAGTCTGAAAGCAGCCCAACTTTTCATTAGTAGGAATGAAAAACCTTACGTATTTTTCCATAGAGCTGAGAGGGAGGAAACAGTTTCAGAAATAGTGGGCAAGACAACCTTAGTGTTCCTTTATCCCAGATTTCTGTGATTACGATGTGGTTCTGACCTCAGTTTCATTGGTGTCTAGGCTACTTTATTTTTCTATAACTTTTTCTCAAATAATGGGGCTATTTAATCTACAGAGTACAGATTAGTTCTCTGGTATTCCCATATGTACTATTTATATATTTATTTTAGTCTAAAGACACATCATGACTCCACTAGATGGCAGGCGGGACCTTCAGGGATCTCATCCCTCTGAAACCGGATTATATTTTTGACAGATTCCCTTGACACATACCAATTAAGATGTTCCATTCAATGGATGAATTATTTCACCGTCTTTTCAGTGAGATTTGGAACATTCAATGCAGCACCAATGGACTCCACTACACCCACTACAGCCTGGACGTTACACCTTTCTTTATCTTTCTGATTGCCTGAGATTTCTGAAATGATCACGAAGGTGCCTGGAGGCCTCTCTGCAGGGTAGTGCCATGTGTTTACACTGGATGTCCCTTAGTAGAGCAAGCACTAGGCACCCTTGAGGCCATCCTGTCAAGCCTTGTACAAGTTGTGAGACTGTGATTATGGATTCAGGCATAGCTGATACTTGTACTTACCCCTGAGCATGTTCTACAGGCTCCTTGACCACCAAACATAAGTGTAGAGCAGCCTGCAAGCTGTTTGCAAGGCCACTGTTGACTGACAGCTAAATGGAATACATACGACTTCACTTTTACAGGAGACCACTCCAGGTCATAATGACTTTCCATGGCATATATTGCGGTCCCTCTGGGGACTGCCAAAACTCCTTGCATTGCTCATGGGAGTATCTGGGAGGAGATGGACTTCTGTGGGGTGAGCTCCTCCCATTGGGACAGATGATGGAGAAGCAGGCAGATGGCAAAGTTGACAAAGCAAAAGCTGAATCATTTGGATGTACTAATCAGTGCCTCAGAGCTGGTGTTTGAGTGAAAACAACTCCTACCAGGAGCAGGGCTCTCTTAGGCTATACCCCATCAAGAAGCGAACGCGAATTCAGTGCAAAAGCCTTGCACCTCAGGTGGGAGGGGCAGTATTGCTGTGGTTGTACAGAGCTCAGTTCAAGCTTTAACACCCACCTGAGATGCCAAGGGAAAAAATGAATTAACAGCTGTCCTGGGCTTAGTGCCACAGCAGCTAGGCTGTTGACAGTTGTAGGAAAATCAGTCGTGAGTGTCCCCATGATGACTCAGTCACTTGGTTGTCACAGCAGCGGATGCATTTGCAAAGTCAGCTCTAAAAATCACGTAGTGTCCCTTTTTCTCGTATTGTGACAAAACCTTAGTAGTTCCCTGTCCTTATTTTGTTTTGTTAGTGCATTTATCACATAATCCCAGCATGGCAGGGCCTGGCAGGGCCCTCTGGAGATCCCCCCGCACCCCCCAACCAAAGCAGGTGCCCCCAGAGCAGGGGCACAGGAACGCGTCCAGGTGGGTTTGAATCTCTCCGGAGAAGGAGAGTCCACAACCTCTCTGGGCAGCCTGGGCCAGGGCTCAGGCACCCTCACGGCAAAGAAGTTCTTCCTCACGTTCAGGGTGAACTGCCCGTGCTCCAGTTTGTGCCTAGTGCCCCTTGTCCTGTCCCTGGGCACCACTGAACAGAGTGTTTTATGGAGTTTTAATACTTTAAAATGGATTTTAGGGAGGAAAACTTGTAGGCTTGTAGTGACCTCTGAGGGGTTCAGTTCTGGCAAAAGAGCTAGACCTGAAATGCAGGTGGATTCTGATTCTGGTAGGTGGTTGTATAGCTGTAGAGTTCATTAAAAAAAAAATATTCTTGAGTGTTTGTGGATAGGTAAAAAGAGAAAGAATTAATAAAAAGAAGATTTTATGGCTAGATCAATGTTAATGGTACTATTTTCCACATGCCACCATCATAGATTACAAAGCTGTCATATTTTATGCAGGGGATTAAAAAAAATACCATTCCAGTTCTGACTGAAAATAACTTTTTCACTTTCCTTCTGATAAAGAAAATGTTGCAACAATGAAGGTATTAGAAACATTAACTTATTATTAATTTTATAAC
>VZSC01010708.1:94853-128628 GCA_013398225.1 Steatornis caripensis
CCTAGATGGAATGTTTCGGAAATGTCTGTTTTATTGAAAAATGAACATTTTTCTACAGACTTTAGAGTCTCTGTAATGTTTCTGAAGAGTTGTTGCGTCCTTGGAAAACAGTCCACACCAGCTATGGAAACCAGTCTGACCTACTCTCACGGTTAATGCTGCACACAGATTTCAGCCTCTTCCTGGAACAGGGACTATATTATTCCAAAGCATGGGGTTTTTTGTATCTTTGTTGGTGTAAAATTTGCTGTAGTATCTTTGAGCAGGAAAAGCAGACAACTACCACCATTAAAACTCAAAATACCTTACTTATCAAGCTAAGAAATGTATCATGAAGTTCCCTTTTTTTGACCATCTCTTTTTTTGTTTTCCTGCTGAAGATTTGTTCTTCATAAGAACTGGGTGCCTTGCGGTCTTTGTAACAGGAGAATAAAGCTTTTACCATTAGAGATGCAGTCCTAGTGGGATCATCTAGTCAGCTGCACAGAGATGGGATTCATCTGACATCATTTAGTTGTCTAAGAGGTAGGTGGCAAAACTCAGGCCAGGCAACCCACGCTCTCTTTATAGTCAAAGGAGAGAATTAGATCGTTTTGAGATGTGATTTACCTGATCTATCTTAGACACTCTGTATTAAGACAAGTTTAATAGCACTGCAGATTCTCCTCGTTAGCTCTTCATGGCTTGTAAAGGAAGCCCGCCTAGATCAGCTGTAGATGTACTGACGTTTAGCCGCATGATCCCTCCCAACGTGCTGTGCTACCTACAGACAAGTGACAGAAAGTTGTGAGCATTGCCTGCATTCACAGTGCTGACACTGTACAAAATTACAGTGCTCAGGACCACTGTGGTGACTGCTCAAAGCTGGTTCTCATCAGACGTGACCAATTTTACTATTATCTTACCAGTCAGATGTCTTGTTTGGCATCCGTAGCTTACCTCACGCATTCACAAGCCCTTTTGCTATCCTGTGCCAGGATGGGTCAGGACCTCGCAGGATGTGTCACGTCTCTCATCCAGGACACACACTGCCCTGGTGCAATTCCTCTGGCTTTTCCAACAGATAAGGCTGCATGTGCTGGATCTGTCGCTGCTCAAGAGCCATTGTTTGTGGCAGCAAATTTTGTCACGGATCAGCAAAGTGATAGCCCGTCTCTCTCTGTAGTCTGCTGCTGGTGTTGAAGAAGGTTTTCTGGCCATGTTAGAAATTGAGTTATAGCCCAGCCTTGGTCCCCAGTGCAATTGTAGTCTTATTAGCAGAGTAAATACACCCAAGGCCTTTTCATATCCCGATTTGTCTCACTGACTACCCAGAAAGTCCCAAAGTTTTTGTCAATATTATGTTAAGCAGGTGCTTACCTAATTTGCTGGCGTGTGGCATTTGCTTTGCTGTTTCTGGCATTTGCATGGGCGTAGGACAGAATACACTGAAGCAACCAGGTGCAAGTGCTGCCCATCCTCATCCCACAGGTTTTAATGCATCTGTTTTCCTGAGTGCCCTTTCAGAAGCTCAGTGACGGCAAAATATCATTTAAATACTGGTTGGATTTTAATCTCAGTCTCTGCTTTAAAAACTTTGGGGAAAAAAATAGAGTGGCTTTTAATAAAATAGCAACTACTTGAACACCAGTAATTTTCTTTCCTCCCAGAGACACAGTGGAGAATACAATTTAATTTGATTAATTCACAGCTCATGTTTAAAACGTTGGATTCTTTCTTTTTCTTTTTCTTTTTTGTGTTTGTGTTCTTTTCCCCCTACTTTTCTTTTGGCACTTGCAGTTATCAGCTATTTGAAAACAATTCAGATGCTTTTAGCAGGAAGTGGTTACCTCCATACCCGGCAAGAAAACTATCAGTACCTCGACTTCTGATATGTGATGGAGAGGAACATTTGATGAGTCATATAATGACACACTGAGACAAAAGGAAGATACGTTCTTTTAATTTTTCTCCTCTTGCTTCAGAGGTGGCTGCTCAGAATTTGGTCAAGTACTACATTTCTATTAGTAGTACGCTTGTCTTACTTCACGGTCACATCTTTGAGCAATGAAATATAAAAGCTACAGAAAGAAAAATGAAGAATGTTTCCATTACAGCTAGCTGGAACATTCTTTTACGGATTTCTTGGTTGGTTTTGGAGGCTAGTATGTGTGTCAAGAATCCTTCCTCAATGAAAACAAGATGTTTTGCATAGATTACTGATTTTGAAGAAGGATTATGAAGTTCGTACTGAAATGTTTGATCTATATGAAAAAGTTAAAGACAGACCCAAGTATCAGACCTGACCATTTCAGTCCAGTTTAACTCCATAAAATAATTTTGAATGTTCTATTTTTACATCTTCCTTGAGGCTCCAATGATCTATTGGAATAGTAATTTTCTTAATATTGTTTTTCCTTATGGCATAACAACAGTACTCAAAGACAGACTATTCTTAAACTATTTTAAATTATTTGAAAATATTTGAATCAATATTGAAAATATTGATCTGCAGCTTAATTTCAGGGAGAAAACTTTTTGAGAATTGTTAAATGCTTAATTTCCTTTTCCTCAGGGGAAAAATACTTTTGTGGTTTTTTTTAGCAGTACATAAAAATATTCACTCAGGCACACACACACACAATCAATCACACTCATAGACACATACTTTTCCCAGAATTGCGTTGCTCAGTACCTATGCTCTTTTTCCCAATGCAGAGGTGTTTTTTTTGCTCTATAGTCATACAGCTCCACGTCTTCCAAATCACTGTTCCTCTGCATGTCTGTTTACCTGAGCACTTATAAAATAGCTCCGGGAAGTATAACCACTGGAAATATCTTGGTAAAGAGATTGTAACTAGAGTCTGTGCCAGTGTGTGGCATCAGCAAGAGGGATACAGGCAACACTGGAATACAGTCTGATAAAAAATTCTCATAAAAAATGTGTCCCCTCTAACAGGTTTTTGTTATTTGGAGTGCTGAAAAGATTTTTGGTGAGAGAAACAAGGCTTTTATCAGCAAAATTGGACAAACACCAAGTAGCTGATTTCACATTGGGTAAATATGTGGAGAGCAAAAGGCAGTAAGAGAGAACACAGCCTTTGGGTTGCTTTGTGTTTACCCTCTCGGTGAGGGGCTTGCAGGAATTGGCACGTGATGGGTGAAAACAAAATGTGAGAGCTTATTGCTAGGGGGGTGTGTAATAGGGCAGCCCAAATAACCAAACACGGTGAGCAGCCACGAACTGCTTTGCTGTAGATACTCAGCTGGAAAGCAGGTATTGGGCTTCTTCAGCAGTGGAGCAAGAGGGATTTTTGGCAGGGGAGGCACGTGGGCTAGGCTCAGCCAAAGGGAAATGGTTAGTGCTACTGAGAAGCTCCTTTCTGCAAGGGATGCTTGTATCAAGTTAAATCCTATCTGAGATACAAGTCACCAAAGCCTCTAGGAAAAAATCCAAGTCTGAAGAATACTACCTTCACACCTTCAGTACAGGGGCATTAGAAATCACACAAACTAAGCTCTAAGGTTCAGGTTAGAGCTTTGAGCCAATGTATGAAATATAAATGAGATCAAGTCTAAGAAGCAGAGTGCAAGTTGACCTCTTCCTGGTAAAATCCAGCCTGATAAGGCATCTGAAAAATACATGCTATTCCTCCATTTGTAGGGGTGTAAAATATAAAAACTATCATCTAAGGCTTCCTGACTTCCTGACACGTTCCCTTTTCTGATTCTCTTGTCAGTACTTTTGGCAAAACTTAACTAAAACTAGCTAAACTTTGATAACCTTTAAAAATATTTTAAAAAATACTGTCGTGGATCAGAAATACTGTTCCATATGGTTGAGTTTCACCTGATCCAAACCAAGGTGTGTGTCGCAGGCTTCCTGTGCAGACAACTGGCTATACAAGCACCTCCAGCGGTAGTTATTTTTTCATAAGCAAACCATGTAAGGCAGTGAGATGAACCACACTGCAGATGTAATATCACTCACCATTGGCTTTAAAGTGGTCCTATGTCTGATTTAGAAGTTTAATTTGTAGGCACCTAACTCTAAGTGTCTAAATTACAGCATATCAATCCAAATTCAATAATCAAAGTTGAATTCTGTCTCTACTGTGTGTATTTTTGTGCTGCTTTGACCAAATACAGTATTCCATCCCATATACACCACGCTCAGTATAAAGCTGAGGGATCATGAGGGTCACTCCCTCTCCTCTTATGGCCAGGGGTCTGAGGGCACTGATAGGCTTTAATGGCCCTAAGCAGCCTCACCTGGTGCTTCCACCCACACCCATGGCCCAGGAGCCTGTTTCAGCCCAGCATGGGGCTGTCAGTGGGGGTCTTTGTGATGTGGCAAGATACTGCTCTCCAGCTCTGCCCAGCGCTTTACTCAAGTGTTGGAGGTGGGTTCTGCCTTCAACCTCGATCTGTGCATTCCTGTATCCAGCTCCTGCCTGCTGCTGAGTACAGTTGTGGACTTTCCTGGGGCATGACCCACAGTGTCCAGATGACATATTTGTCATCGGTGGGGAGGAGCTCGATATTGGTTTTGTATATATATCATTATTGTTCTTCCTATCATTATAATACATAATTACTGTAGTTACATTAAAGCTGTTTTAACTTTTCCAACCTGTAAGTCTCTTTCCCTTTTCTCTTTCCCCTTTTTGAGGAGGGAGGGGGTTAACAAAGAACGTGTCATCTGTTTAATAGCCAGCCCAGCTTTAAACCATGACAATTTGTAAGCATGCTTTTTTAAAACTGAATTTCAGCTGAAATTGGGCTGAATCTTTTTCAATATCACATTGCTTTCTAAAGAAACAAGGCATGTTGGGTACCGAGAGTGAGAATGAAAGTTAAAGGAGAAACATAATGAAGAGCAGAGGTGTCCTATGAGACGTTGCAGATACAGAAGATGAAAAAAGGATGGTAAGTGGAGCTTCCTACAAAAGGTAACCAGAAAGGACAGATCCTACACATCAGACAGAGAGTCAGGGCAATTACTCTGTAGCAGGTGAAACAGTGAACATGCTGAAAAGTGTCAAAGCCTGTTCAATTGCCCCCCTTGCTTGCTATGCTATGCTGCTTACTTCACAGTCCCCTGCAGCAGACTCTGGAGACACCTCTGGACACTTTTAACAGGTAACATGTTTAATTTATTCTGCTCACTTCTCAGATGTTAGGGCTTTGAAGACAAGAACCCTGCTGCTGGCTGCTCTGATTTTTTTCCAGACAGCCAACTAAAAATATCAAATAGATCTGCAATATGGTCCTTAGAACTGATTTTTCCTATCTGCTTTTCTATACAACTCTGCTTGGTCAGTGTTTGTGAAATCAAGTTTTACATAAAAACCAAGCAAACAACCAGTTAAACAAGCAAAACCTTATGTTGTGGTTTAACTCGGCAGGCGGCTGAACACCACACAGCCATTCCTCACTCCTCCTGAGTGGGGTGGGGGAGAGAATGTGGAAAAAAGGTAATATTTGTGGATTGAGATAAAGACAGTTTAATATGACAGAAAAGGAAGGGAAAATAATAATAATGATGATATGAAAAAACTACAAAATAAGTGATGCACAATGCAATTGCTCTCCACCTGCTGACTGATGCCCAGCCAGTGCCCCAGGCAGCTGCCCCAGGCCCTCCAGTCAACTTCCCCCAGCTTTGTTGTTCAGTGTGGCTTCATATTGTACGGGATATCCCTTTGGCCAGTTTGGGTCAGCTGTACTGGCTGCGTCTCCATGCGCCCCAGCCTCCTCGAAGGCAGAGCAGTATAAGAAACTGATAAGTTCTTGATTTAGCGTAAGCACTGCTCGGCAACAACTAAAACATCAGTGTGGTACCAACATTCTTCTCACTCTAAATTCAAAACACAGTACTATACTAGCTACTAGGAAGAAAATTAACTGTATTCTAGCTGAAACCAGAACACCTCATCATCTCCTTTATCATTTCTTCAGGAGTTCAGTTTCAAAACAAGAAATTAAAATGTGTCAGATCTGCATCTCTATGGTTTCTGTTATCTCTACACTGAACTTACCTTAGGGCAAATTTTTTTCATACTAGCTTTCCTATATATTTCAGGCATGAACTGTATTGACAAGTAATTTTCATATGCAATCCTAATGTTTTGGGTTGGACATACTTAGCTCAACACCAGAGTTCTAAATCTTTGCAAGTTAAACAAGGCTCCCTGGATATGTAATGGAGAGAAGAAGGCATCTTTCAGAGCACAGTACTTGCGACCTTGGAAGCATTATCCTGAAATGAAATAAATTGTCTTCTAGTGATGACTGCCTCTCTTTCTAAATCTATGAAGGCAGCCAAGATGACACCTATGTCAGACTGAGACAGCAGTTTTTCAGCATTATAATAAAGAGAACAAATTCTGTCCTGCGTTCTAAAGTTGCAGAAATTTTTCTTCTTATTAATTAATAATAATATGTAGTTGTTAGTGGTTTGCTTAGCTTCACAAAAGAGTGTAAATGTTAGATATTATCAAGAGATGGGACTGGTATCAGCTAAATCTAACCTTGTGAAAAACATCTAGATTCAATTATTCGTGAATTCCGACTGCTGTTTGAGATGTCCTGAAATATCTTATACACCTTCATGATGCTGCCAAATACAATGTAGGAGCTGTATGAAACCTATAGTCTTCTGACAAGAAGGACAAGTGGAGGTACATCTCACGGGGGGAGCTAATTAGGTAGTGTTTTAAGATGTTATCCAATTGCCTGTAGTAATCTACAATGATGAACATTGCATGAGATGTTCATCATATGTGTTACATTAGGGTTTCCAGGACAGTTATATGGGACTGGCAGGTGGGATCCAGATCAGATGACTGACATCATAAAACAGATCTAAAATATTCTTCACTTGTACAGGCAGCTGACTCAAGCATTATAACTAACATATACCTTAGTTACTTATATTTAAGTTCCTGTATTTAAAGATAAATCCCACTACTACAGAATCACAGAATGGTAGGGGTTGGAAGGGACATCTGGACATCATCTAGTCCAACCTCCATAATAAATGTAGGAATATTAATATCAAGGACTTGATCCAATAGTCCATACACAGAGCTTTTGTGGTTTTTGAGATGCCTTGGATTACTCAAGGTGGCAGATATGACTGAGGTCCTACAGGAGACCTGTGCCCTTCTGAACCATCTGCTGAAGCGCTAGTGGGGTAAGAATTTGATGGAAGATGAAGGACCAGCGCAGAAATTTCTTGAACTGCCAGACTGCATGATAACTTATTCTGTGGATCATACAGACTTCAGCTTGAAGCTTAGGTGTAATTATTGATATTGTTTACTAATTTAGGTGTTAGGATTTACTTGGCATCCTGGTTAATTTTGAAAATGGTACCCTAAGAAAGACTGGTACTGCTGACCCTTGTTGTATGACAAAGTAGATGTTTTTAACCTCCTGCCATGTCATATGATAAGGCAAGGCTCTTCTAACCAAGTTCAATGGGATCTGTGAAGACTGGTCATAGCATTTATCCAGTGACATTGCTGCTACTATGGCAACATTATTTTAGTGTTACAGCTGAGAAAAAAAATTACCTTTAATGACTTTCTGGAGGTTAGAAGCCACAAGAAGGCAAGACTTCATTCTAACTCTCTCACTACAGTGCCTTCTCCAGAGAAAGGAAATGAAAGCATGAAGACTTCAAGCATTTCAGAGTCTTAGGATAAATACAGACTGAAAGTATGAGAACAGCAGAAGTTGAAGCAGCAGCAGTATCTTCTTTTGTGAAATATTTCTTTAAAAATTATGCAAAGAAAATGCAGCATTCTAAAAGGAACGGAACATAATCCGAAATGCTGATGGCAGTGGTCAGACAATGACTTCAAGTTGTTTAATTTGATATGCAAATTGCAGAAAAATTAATCAAAATTCATGGCACCCATAGAGCATCACTGCAGTGTTTAGTCCTCTTAGACCATAGAAGGCCAGAAAGCAGAAGATAGTCTGTGTATATTACTGCACATGTGAAAGGTGAGGTTTTTCAAAGGAGTGTAACAGATTTTGATGCATAAATCTGACTACATGGCAATTAAACCTACATAGCTAATTGCTGTGGGCCAGTTAAAATCTTCAATTTAGATTGCATTGTAACTTCTAGACATTGCCTCAGGGGAGGCTATGGGAAATGGGGGCAGGAGAAGTATGTGCAGGAAATCTTCATAGATATAAAAGAAGACTTAAACAAGTAAGCAGGTGAAATTCTTTTACCTTCTATTAGCTATTGAGAAGTCAGAAATCAAATCTAACCTGGTTGTGTAGACCATGTGTATATAGTCAATAAAATGAAATCCAGTGAAATGAAATCCAAAATTTCCAAACTTCTAATTCATCTAACCTCTGTTAGTCACACCTCAACTGAGATTGAATTGACATTTGGAAGCGTCTCCATTAACTGACGACAAACTTAGCTTGAAAAATAGAATAGTATATTTTCCATAGGAAGGGACCTACAATGTTCATGTGGTCCAACTGCCTGATGACTTCAGAGCTGAAGGCTCTTTTCTTTTAGATAAAATAAATCCAGCTGTATCTGTCTGCCCAAAATAGGAAGGTGTTTTCTCCAAAAATTATTGTTCATCCACACGTGCAATTTGTAGCATGAGCGGCACACAGAGATACTCTTGATTCCTTCTAGGTACCAGAGAGTATGATTGCAGAGATGAACAGCCTACTTCAAGTTTATGGATTGCTTTCACATTCAGTTGATTGACATTTTGCTTCTGAGCTTTCACAGACCTTAAATTTATATTTCTCTTAATAAAGAAACCCTTACTCTCTATCTAGATTGAGAGTGCTTTAGAAGCCAGGAAATTCTGCCTACAAAGGACAACTGAAGGAAGATATATACATAATTTATTTTCCCGTGGGTAAGGGTATGAACCAGATTAATTACTTTTCACGAGCAACTGCTGGCAGATTGACCCCAGCTATTATTATAACCATTAAGTATCTAGGAGGAAGATAATCAATCAGTCTGTTAGACTTGCAATCTTGGCATCTGAAACAATCCAGGAGCAGCAGATCTATTCATCTGCCTGCCTATTTGCCTATTTTTCTACCTATTCATATCTTCTAGATAGCAATATCTATCTATCATCTAATAGTCACTACTTTGTAAGACACATTCTCAGCTGGCAGCAATGTAGAACTGTTCAATCCAGTTGAGCATCAGCATTTTCCTTTCCCTGATGCATCAGTCCAGTATTATTCCCTCTTTGTAGAGTGAAAGTTGGATGAAAATGAAAGCAATTAGCATTCAGATGAGCTGGATCAGGGACAGCTGAATCAGAGAAACACAACAGAAACCCAGCATAGGAGAGGTCCTCTGTCTCTTTCCATCTCCAGAAGATTTTACGTATTAAAGATAAGCACTTAATTTTTTGTCGTGATCAGGACTTAATTAAAGACGCAATCACTAATAAATGTAGTTGCCAACAGCTGTTTCTGTTAATATATTGCATAAATCATCCCCCTACCCATTAATCAAGTGGATGGAGTTCTGCTCAGGAGGGATCCTTTCTACCACATGTCCTCTTCCACTCCTGTTAGACCTATAGTCTTTGGGAATGCTTTTTGTGGAATAAGACAATCCTCAGTGTAAGGGTGGCCAAAGAGTAGAGATAAAAACTCAATGATTGTTCACATTCTGGAATGCCAGCAAAGCTTTTCCCTGTGCTATTAATTAATGAGAGAAAGGAGCCATTGACATGCACGTTTATCTATAGCATGTTTTGCTCCTATAAATCAAGCATTTGTCTGTCAAAGATCTTAGAAGTAGTCTAAAAAGAGCCAATTCTTTTTGTTCTGTACTGTTAAGTAATTGAAGAGACTAATGGAGGAATAATAACATGAGTTTGGTAGCTCATTTAAACATGAAAATTCAAGCTCTAATGTTCTTCCAAAATTATTGTTGTGCATTCTGAGTCATGTATCAATAACAAGTAATTCAGCTGGCTTTGTTTTGAAGCTCTCTGTGCAGCATGTGTCCAGATTTCCTTCAATTTACTCTCAATGAAATCCATGTCCTGATAGACATGCTCTCTAGTTTTTCATTGCAGCTAAGCACAAAACAAAAGATCGTTGAAAATAGAGCTGGAAAGGTCTCAAGAGGTTGCCTAGCCTATATTCTTTCTCCAAGAGAGGCTCTGCTTACCTAAAGAATTATTTTAGATATGAATACAGTCTGCTCTTAATGAAATCCAGAAATGAGAATATTACAATCTGTTTGGAGATACTTCTTGCTAGAATGCTTTACAATGAATGCCATTATAACTACCTGGAACGCTTACTGAGATGTCTTTTTCAATGTTTTTTTTTTAGGCCATGATAGACATGAACATGAATGTACAGCTGTCTTTTAGACAGACCCCTTTTATATCTTTAAAAGACTTTTATGTTATGTGGGGTTTGTAATTGCAAGGGAGTAAGTATTCTTTTGTTTTATACGGGCTTCCTACTCAGAATGTAACAGGTAGATTTGGAAAATCCTACAGATTAAGATACCAAATGCCAGTGAGAGAAACACAGCTGAGACATTATAAAAAAAAAAAAGCTAAATAAAAATACTTCTGTGTTATGCTGTTCTTTTCTTTTTTTTTAATGCATAAATGATGGAAAATAATATTGACAAAACTCAAGAGTTTCACATTTGTGTTCTTTTCTATTTCTTCTCAGTTTTACTGCTAAATAAAAACCAAAATTTTTAAACCACCAAATTATACTTCCTCAAGCACTACAGAATGATTTAGGCTGATATGTTAATTGAGCACAATTAATTTTATCATGAGAGCTCTCTCCATTCTGACCACTTAAATAAACAACATACTTAAAAAATTTTGCCCGAGGTCTTGCTTATAAAGCATGCAATTCACTTCACATAATTATAAATATTTAAAAGTTACATCTCTCAATTTATGCTAGTCTCCCATTTTTTATAGTCACTTGAGAGAAACAGGCACTTGAGGTAATCTTTATCTTAGAATTAGACAAATAATTCTATTGCAGTTTTTATTTATCTCCTGTGAATGCAAGGAGAACTAGTTCAGGCTTCAACACATAACCTGCCTACTTTGCAGAAATAAATCTCACCTAAGAGTAGAAAGAGAAACATGGGCACAAAATAAATTAAATTTAATGAGACTTTTCAACCAACCAAGATGGAGTCAAAAGGAGATTTACCCAAAAATATGCCACAATTTAATACTAGAAGCAAGAATCAAACCCAGTTCTCCAGAGAGTGATCGTGTTGTAATACAGAGACATAATGAATTGTAAATCCCTGGCAGTATGATTAGTTGTTTCTCCAGAGTAAAAAAGTGAGGCAGGACAAAGTGAGATGAGAATTAGACACCAGTTCTAAGCATAAGATTTTAGGAGCAGTTGCCAAAAAGAAAACCACCAAAACAAGAAAGTGAGAAACAGAAAGTATCTGGGACAAATGCTCCCTAAGCATCTTATTTGTCTCAAATATTTTTTCACCTATTACATTATGTTCCTTCCTTCACTACTCACTAGAGATGAAAAATCTTCTAGCCTTCGCTGAAACAGATTCTTAAAATAATGTACCATCTGAAAGTTATGGTCTGGAATACACAAAGCAAGACCTTCAGCGCTCACATCCTATTCCTCTTGTAGATAACAGCAGCCATTATCTCAAAACCAGTGACCTTTTCTTTGTGTTCTGTTGGAGAAGGAAATTGTTCATTTCAACTCTAAAGAGGCTAACGGTCTGCAAATATTTTCCCAGCTGAAAGCAGAGAGACTGTATTTCTGAACTGTCTCTTTATAAACAGCATCTTGTCTGCATGTGTATGCTGTATACAGGCCCCCATTACTGTCAGTGGAGAGCTTGACTCAGTTGTGATAACATAAATGTTAAGTGATACTGGAGATGCTCTAGGATGTCCGAGTTGTCCATGCTGTAACTCACTGGTAGCCCCAAGGGACCAAGAGAAAGCCAAAACCAACCTGCTTATGGTAGGTGCTAGAAGGTACATCCTAGTGTGCCATGCTCACCTGGTGAGTGGAACAGCTCTTTTGTCTTTCCAGTATTGCTCAGACCTTCGTTGACCATACTGAACACTTAGATACTTAACACACATGTAGATATCTATAGCTAGACAATTAAATTGGTGTGTTTTAACATACAATATTAGGTCCATCTCTAAGGAGGACTAACTCAACTCATAAGTATACAGAAAGTGCCTAGGATGCCTAGCATGCAGAGGATGAATGAACATGTATGTTTATAACAAGAACATTCCCAACTGCTTGAAAGAAAGAGACAGATCTCTACTTGCCCAAGAAAAGTTTTTTAAAACAAGACTTGCTGTGAATAGCATTCACACAATATTTTGGTAGCTGGATTGCAGTCAATTACTGACCAGATTATTTAACTGCAACTCAGACTCAGATCATTCCCCTGTGAAGCAGTTTATCAGATATCTAAGAGGTCACTGAGATAATCCACACTGATTTTCCACCAACAATTCTCACTTCAGTAAAAAAAGAGATATAAGGAAAGGTACGTTTCTTAAAATTTCTTTCCTGCTCCTTCGGGCAATGGATCCATTTGCTTTTTGTCTGTTTCTAAGTAAAGCATACCAGGACCTAGTATTTTAATCTGTAAAAGAACAGGACTTTTTCTTGAAATTATTTGGGATAATGATAATGGATAGAGAAAATTCTGGCAAGTTTCTTCCCACTAGTTAATGATTCTTTGAGAGCTGGAGTTCCTAAGATAAATGTATGTAACTATAAGTAACTTAGACTTCCATCACAGACAGCTTTTACTTTAAATTTTTCTTTTTCTTTTTTTTTCTGTTCACATTGGCAAATTTCTTTCTCGCTTTCTACAGGTAAAGACCTATAATTATTATTAATGTAAGGACTGCATAAAGGAAACTGAGAATCTGCCTGCTGTTCTTCTTAAAATAGATACTGAATCACTGTCATTGGCATCTCTTTTGTTTGTGCGGTAGCTACAGAGTTGTAATATTCTCTTCTTGTTGGCAGTTCCTGAGCAGGACGTAAGAGAGTGAGATCTCAGTTTGCACAGAGAATGGCATAAACATCTGATGATGATCTTATAGATATAGGGGGAATAATGAAGATAAAAAAAGGATTTAGCTTGCTTTGAGAATGTTAAAGACTGTTTTAATTTTCTGAAGAATTAGGACACATTAGGAATTCAACTACTGCTTTTTGCTTATTGAGTAAGGAAGAGAGGGCAGCTCAATTAAACAACTCATTCAAATTTATCCCAAGGCTGTTTTTTATTCTAAAATAAGTGTTTATACTTTCCTGAAGATATTTCTGTTGAGTCAGATTTGCATTGGTGTTTAGATTTGTTGAGATGGAAATTGCTATTAGTATTTATGAAAGTGACTGCGTGTGGTCCTAAAGAAATATTAGTGCAGGAAAGCCTAGCATTGGCCAACAGTAGGAACACAAAGCTAAATTCAAATAAAGTTAAGTTTTAAAAATGAGAGCAAATAATTTGTGAGCGAACTATTCTCTTCCCTCATCCCAGCTTCCCTTTGAACACCGCAGCGGTTTCTCCAGGTTTTGAAAAGAGACTCTTCAAAGCAGAGCCCATTCCAAGACATGAAGAGCTCTTTGGCCCCTTGGAAAAGTGATTGAATGAAATTCTGAGGCTAAGTGGAAGTGCATAAATGTGTCCAACTTACGATCTTTCCTGTCTTTAAGACTTTGTAAGTAATGTTTTTTGATTTAAGCGTGAACAGACTCTCCTGCTGTAAGTCCTTCATTTTTCACTGCCTTCAGCATGACTGAGTTCATTTTCCAGGGGCTTTCTGTAAATACCGGGTTGAGCCTGTACCCAGAAATCTAGAAACTGAATCAAACTCCTTGAGTACTTAAAGAGCTCTGGTCCCAAATTATGAAATAACTGTCTTGACAAAACAACTCTTCTTTGGAGAGGATCGGACAAAAGAAAGAGACGGGAGGAAAAAAAACATACAGGAAGGAACTACTCCCTTCCCAGAATACAGCAGTAATAATCTAAAACTCTCTTTAATTTTCTAATGAGAAGACTAGAAGAGGAGCTGACTAACCTCCGCCTTCTTTGTAACACCTTTTGAAGGTTGTTGTACCAAATTCTGGAGGTCTCTCACTGGTCTGCAGACAAGAAGGACCTTATCAAGCTGCATCTGACCCTGTAGGCAGGGCTACCTGCTAAGTCACCACAGCTAGCCATTCCTCTTTGCGAGCTTTCTCAGTAGCTACCAAACGCCATCATCTACTCTCTATCATCTTTACTGCTTAGCAGAAATATAGCGCACTATGTACCTTACTATTTCCCTTTCCTCTGCCTCTGATTTAGGGTTTTGGTACCTTAAGGTTACAAGCTATGTAATTCAGTTAGTTTGACTAGATCCGTGCAGGGCTAGTCGGTTTGATCAGGCTTATAATGATAATCATACTATGAAGTGCAGAATGTCCCTGAGTTTTTTGGACTAAACTCTCCCACATAAAATAAAATATAAAATGCAAATAAACTATTTTTTTAGACATTCCAGATAGTCCTACGCGGCTACCTTTATTTCCATGGAGGGCCAGTAAGCACTGTTGCTGTTGAAACTTACTTTCTCTCAAGCCTTGTGGGAGGTACTGCTCTTCTTCAAACCTCAGTAACCAGAATGACACTTCCCTTGCATGTTACCTTTCAAAAAAACAAGAAAAAGAGGGGGAAAATACAAAAAGCGATAACTCCTTTTTATTGCATATGAAAAACATTTTAGGAAAATGTTAATCTTTTCAAGTCAAAATAAGAAAGAAATCATCAATACATCAAACAGGACATTTATGTTTCACATTACAAAACGTCTATCCATGAAGCATAAAATGAAAAATAGTTGTGTTTGATCCCACAAATCAGAATTTGACTTGCGCAATATGTGCATGACTGAATCCTGAGACATTAAAAAGGGACTGAAGAGCATCTGGTTGTCAAGATTTTCAGAAGTTAAACCTTCAGAGAAAGGATAATCCAGTAGATAAGATATTACATTAAGATTCAGGAGAGAAGTTCAACCCTGCCATTTGCTGCACACTTCTTGTGTGAAACTTAATAAATCACTTTGGCTCAGATCTGTGAAGGTAGATAATGTGTCATAGTGCCACTTGTTGCAGTGCCTTCAGGTGCCAAGCTGCTGAGCAGAATTCACAGGTGTGCCAGCTGGAGTTGCAGAAGGAGGAGACCTGAAACAGCCAGTTCTGTCCATAGGAAACTGCGCAGGCTGGACAATAAGTAATGCAAAAGAGGACTGTGTCTTAAATTCTACAACTATGGAAGATTTCAGTAGTTTATTCTGAACTGTGGGGAGCTTACTTTTCTTCTAGAGGGAATTCATAGCTTTATGCATGCTTCTGGAATCAAGTAACTGAATCTCTTGTTTACATTAACAAAAAAAAAATCCCCCAAATACACAGGAATCTTTTCTTCCACAGAGAAAGTGCTGCCACCCTTTGCCTGGGAGGATGCTCAGCAGAAACTCCCTGTCTGTGATGAGAAACCTACTTTGAGATATTAAAACTGTGTGTGCATAGGGTGCTCCAGGCAAAAGGTTATCAGTTGCTGTGGACTTGTCTAGTATAGGGCAAGCAGATGTTTTCATTCTCTCCTTAAGCTGCTCCAGTCTGCATTAAATAATTCAGTATGAATATTATGAGAGAGAGAGATATTAGTAAATGTAATTTTGAACACCATAAGCTAGTCACTTACTGGAGGGAAGGGAGCTAGACTTTGGTCCTGCTTCCACTTAACATAAGTAATGTATGCATTCATCAGAGCATGGTGTAAATGCAGCTCCCTGTCTCCTGGGTGCATCAACTAACCACAAATCCTAGCCCTTTCTCAAGCTCAGGTAACTGATAATTAGCACGCAAAACAGAAAAAAAAATCATCAGGAGGGTTACAGAACCCGACCACACTGCAGCGTAATGGTTAGCACAGGTTTATGTGGGTTTAGCTCTCCTTGGCTGAGAGACAAACAAAATCTCTGACCATGAGTTACTGGATAAAAAGGAAAAAACAAAAAATACTTCAATTTGCTGAGCCTGCAATTGACGCAAAAGTTTTCTGTAGGTCTCTTAACTGGATTAGGGGAAAGATTGGTTTTTAAATCCTGACAGCACATAAATATGAATTACATGCTTAGCTGCTCATTGAAATGTACATGGTTCTGGGCATGCCCAAAAGGAAATATTTATCTATTCATGGAAGGTGGCTGGTGGAAGTGCTGTCACTTAAGGAACCGTTTCTGTTAATGTGAAGGCTGCTGTCTATCACTGTCTGCTGCTTTCTTCCTACTATAAAGCCTGACTGTTTGGGAATCAGATGACTGGCTGATTTTGAATGTGAAGTGTGGGGTTTATATTACAAAGTGTAGATGTTTATAGCATAGATATCTACGTATGACCCAGTATCTTTGACTCCCTCTATAGACAGCAGAGTTTTAGTCAATATATTAAACGGATTGTACGACCAACTTACTCCTTGGCCAATAAACATCTAAAACAGATTAAATAAAGCATGTCTTAAAATAACTATCTGTGTTCATTATCTATTAAGGAAGCCTTTTAAAAAGGCTTTTAAAAAATAAAATGCAAATTTCACATGACTTTTGACCACCAGTTCCCAGCAAGCCTTGCTCCATATTTTGGCATGTGGTACTGTCCTCCACATCTCAGCACAGAAGTTGTATAACATTGTGGTTTGAACTTCTCAGTATATTATAGAATCAGTTGGTTGCTGCAGCTAACAAGTTTGGATATTATGAATAGTTACCATAGACTGGCAAGGAGAAGCTTCTTAGGGGAAAACTGCAGGGAACTGTGAAACTTCATAACTCACCTGTTTCACTTCTCACCACAACTGATAAGCAGCTTATGCATGGCCAACCACCACTTCTTGGCTAAAGCACAATATTGTATGCTTACTCATCTTCATGTTGCAGTCAGGAAAAAAAGGTTTCAAAGAGAAAGAGAGGAACAGAATTTAGATTTCTGTCCTAGAAATTATGAGCGTTAATTTAGCTAAGTCTATTTCTTCTGTGTTGCACAGTCCTGTAGCTTATCAAAGGTGGTTTAGAAAAGACTCCAATGAGTATTAAGTCATCATGTGATAGACCAATGCTTTCAAGTGTCAGGAAAATTAATGTGGCCTTGTGGTTACTGTCAGACAGCTCTTTAAAATAGCCCAGCTACTACTGCCAAAGAGCTATTACATGTTATTCATTTTAAGAGTGATGGAGCTCAATTAAAGACCTTGATATATTCCTGCTCCTTTTCACACAGTCTGTCACCAGCATGTTCCTCTACATCCATTTGCCTAATTTTTTTAAAAAGAGAGACCTTACCTTTCTGATTCTGAGTGAATATTAAAATGTTCTGTTGTCTGGTTTTAAGCAATCTTCACAGACAGAAACTGTAGCAGCAGACACTGGATGCCTGAAAAGCCACAGCATTTTACTAAATGAACTCAATATGCTGTGTAGGTTTGACAATTTTTTTTGCAGCAAGTGCTCATTTAAATTGTCTCTCAGATGTTATCGAATATCATAAAGTTTTAGAGAAAATCCTCCAGTGCATAAATTTATCTTTCTTCCTTTAACCATTAAAAGCTATGGTTGAATTGTCCAGACTCTAAAATTTTAAGACCTTTAACTGATAATGAAAGGAAATTTCTTCCTGGAAAAAGAGGGACAGATCACTAATTGCAGGAGCTATGGTGTCTATTTTTTCATATGCAATTCATGTCCTCTAACTTAAGGTTCCAAACTCAGACACCTAAATTTAGATGTTGCAATCTAGACCCCCATACATGAGTTAGATGCCTGAGCTCCTCTCCAAGTACCTACATACAGACAATTACTGCAATATAAGTTGTCACAGGGTATCCGAAACATCTATATGGAGCTGATTGATAGGTATAACAGAGAATCTATATGCAACCTATTGTCTTCTGGAAGGCCAGGCAAGACCCTTTAAGGCATCTCAGATGGCACTAGACACTTCTGTGTGAGCAACTGAGATATTTAGGGTGATTGTCCCTCTGTACTCGGCACTGGTGAGGCTGCATCTTGAACACTATGTTTGGTTTTGGGCCCCTCAGTGCAAGAAAGACATTGAGGTGCTGGAGCGTGTCCACAGAAGGGCAATGAAGGGTCTGGAGCACAAGTCTTCTGAGGATCAGCTGAGGGAACTGGAGTTGTTTAGCCTGGGGAAAGGGAGGCTGAGGGGAGACCATACCTCTCTCTACAACCACTTGAAAAGAGGTTGTAGTGAGGTGGGGGTTGGTCTCTTCTCCCAAGTAACGAGTGATAGGATGAGAGAAAATAGCCTCAAGCTGCACCATAGGAGGTTTAGGTCGGCTATTAGGAAAAATTTTTTCACTGAAAGGGCTGACAAACATTGGAACAGGCTGCCCAGGGAAGTGGTGGAGTCACCATCCTTGGAGGTATTTAAAAAGACGTCTAGATGTGGTGCTTAGGGACACGGTTTAGGGCTGGACTTTGCAGTGCTAGATTAATGGTCAGACTTGATCATCTTAAAGGTCTTTTCCAACCAAAAGAATTCTATGAACCTCCAAAGTGGGCGAGATGAGCTATCCTCTGGAGATCCCCTTCCCTTTACAGTTACTGTTGCTGAGACAGCTTAGACTGGATACACACTATGTGTAGGTAACATGAATCTCATAATAAATTTCCATAATATCATATCTCAGTTGGTTTGCATCTACTGTTCAAAGAAGTAAAGTTGAAAAATTTCTGTATAGAGAATTTGTGTGCCTAGATTTTCCTGAGATCAAGAAAAGAGTTTCTATACTGGAGATTCATTAACACTTTCTAAGATCCTGTTTTCAGTTTCTCACAATAAGACTGAGTATTCCAGAAATTCTCTGTTGTGTTCTTTACAGACCTTTTAACTTGCAGGTTGAATTATGTGGGAAACTGTGAAATAAATAGACTGTATCTGTAGATAATTCCTTGCACATGTGGAGTTTTAGAGACCACAAAGGAAGCCTGCAGTGCTGTCCCGTTTTAGGATACTCTTTTGTCTTCAGAGACGTAATTATTTTAAACACTCAGAATTTTCACCTACAGTTAATTAACATAGATAACTCAATTTCCTCAGCAGAAATAAAGTAGTGATGTCCAACTAAGGGTCCCTCCCTCCCATAAAATTAATTCAATATAAATATACAAGTATTTTAAAGATCTCATTGAAAAGAAAACCAAGAAAAATCAGATATATTAACAGTTATCATTCCAGTAAAACACTGAAGAAGCAGTATAGTCTCACTGTATTAAATAACAAAGTAGTATATAGTTAAATAATTTTGTTTTTATCAGCCAACACTACTATATAGGTAACTGAACACCACTTGGATTTTAAAAGATACGATAAAATCCTTCTAGGTAATCAAATTAATTTCCTTATTAAAACTACTGCTTCTAACTTATGCATATTTATTAACCTCCCTTGAGTATTAAACCATGCTCATGAAATCTTAATTCCATTTCTTACATTACACAAACAGACAGAGTAATGATCCTTGGTATTCAAAGTAACTATCAAGGGGTAACAGCTAGCATGCACCTTCTTTTTAAATCATGGTACTGCATACACAAAAAGTGGTTTTCCTTTCCTCTCAGCTGAAGGATATAGTATCAATGTTTTCTCTCTCTCTTTATTTTTGTTTTTCCAACAGGATATTTCAGTTTGCCAAAGAATTTACAGTTACCCATGTAAAACTAATTAAATTAAAGGAGCAGCTCTTCTGAGTGATTCACACTTGTGAATTTGTTCCTGCATCTAATATGTTCATGTTTAATGTAATTATTATGTCCATACTTTTGGAAGAACATCTTCCAAAATTTGTCTAAAGAAACTTTTTTCATGAGCTTTCCTTAGCTTTGGGTTGTGCCTTGATGTGCAAAACTATCTGACATTTTGCTATTAAATTAAGAGAGCACATGAAGTCCTGGTGAAAATAACTTTTTCTTTTGAAAGAGATTTGGAACAGACATTAAACTCCTTCCTCTGTGTTTTCACTGTCAAAGGCATAGTCTCCACTAGACGCACTAGATGTCAGTCTCTGAGGTAGCTGGTCACTCTCTTCTCTCCTCTGTCACTGAAAGTGGTTTCCTTATGAGCTTGCTCATCTGATGAATTTTTATATGGCTCCCTGGAAGTGTTTATTTCCTTCTATGAGCGTCAAAGGCAGTGACTGTCTTAAAATTAGACATCTATTTTAAAAGGATTAAATTAGGGCTCATGCATCATATCCTGAACTATTTTCTCTCTTGTGTTATGAGTTAAGAGGAGCATAACCCTTCCCAGAATATCCATTAAACTGCACACTTTCATTATGCCATTGCGCATGCAAACCAGTGTTCTTTTACTTTTTTTTTAATAAGTATGCTTAATGTTAAAACAACCCAAATGCCCTCTCCTCTCAAAAACAACCAAAACCAAAACTCGATTAAAGGTAAACTTAGTTTCCCAGAGGCTTGATTTCACCTCATCTCCTTATCTCCTTCTCTGTTTGAGGCCTTATCCATTCAATGCTAGAATCTTATAGTCCTGTAGCATAACATATAGAAGATTATAGTCTTACAGCATAGCACAGGGTGGCAACAGGTACTGGTTCATCATAACCGTCTTGTATATCAGTTTCAGAGTGGGACAAAATCACGTCTACAGGCATGTACCTTACTCTGTCTACTGTAACCGCAACCCAAGCATCTAGATTATACAGCAAGAGGTCACTAAAACTCAGTTTTTGAGCAACCTTCTTAATCTATTGGGACCAGGCAATCTTAAAATTGGAGAAAATGGAGAGGAGGTCTATAGTCTGAATAAAATGCTACCAGCTCTGAACTTCTCCATGACATGATACCTTTACATCTATAGAAGTTTGCCAGAGGATGTTGCCATTTTGTTTGGTGGAAGATCAGTTTATATATTGCTCAGCATGAAGTTATACAACTCTGCACTTTAATGTAGATGTTGTTATTTCCTTGTTTTTCACTTGATATCTTCTGAGTTCATTGAAAAAGTACTAACTGTGGCCATTAGTATGGAAATCATAACCTAAATCACCTTTGAAAGTGTGAAAAGGAAAACTAAAAAAGAAAAAATCCTCATAAATCCCACTCATTGTTTTGATCATTGAACAGATGCAGTGCATTCAAATTAGCTTACTCAAATTGTATGTGATTTCTGCTTTCCTGACTCTTTTGATGTCAGTCATAATAGGCTGCAGGAAAAAAAAGTCATGTGTTCAGTTTTGAGCATTCTATTATCAAGTATATAATGACTATGGAGGAGGTGGATACCGCGAATGAATTACACTAGAGACTAAGTGACAGAGTTTCTGCTTTATGATTTTTGCTGTGTGCATATTATGCTGCTTTAAGGGTAACTGAATAGCACTTCGGTTTCAACAGACATAATAACACCTCTGGGCAAGTGAGTTATTTTTGATATCAAAAATACTTTCTTCTAAAGTAAAATATAATTCATTTCCTGCTTTACATTTGGAGAATAACAGTATTTCACATTACATTCAAGTGAAAAATAACATATAAAATAGCTTTCTCATTCAAGAAGTCTGAATAGTACAGATTCACCGAAAGAGATTCGAGTTTCAGCAGCGCAAAAATGGTCTGTGTGCTTTAAAATGAGGGTGGAAGTGGCTGTCTTTCTACCAAGATCTTTGTAGATGTAAAAAGTGAATTTTGCCTGAAAATGAGTGTAAGCATGAAATAATAAAAGACACATTCACTTGCTAATTTAAAGAAGTGTAGCATCTGCAAGTTGGTGCAGAAAGACCTGCCTTTCTTTATTTTGACTACTTTATCTGCAATTTCCACTAGCGTTAATGAGAACCAGCTCTAGAACTGTTAGGATTCCCCTCACAGCATTAAACTGGCTCCACAAATTGCCAAATCCTTTGTGCCTCCATGCCAGTCTCTGTGAGCATCTAAGTCAAGAACCTGTCTATGCTTCTTCTGCAGCACTACTACAGGCTCTCAAAAGAAACATATAAAGAAAAAGAGGAAGGAATATGTCTCTGGGCATTTCTCTGGGTGTATGTAACTACAGGAGGCATTTGGACTACAGGTGCTGACCTAAAGAAATCAGTGTCAATTCTGGCAGCAATGGAAATTTGGACTAAAACAGTATTTGTCATTGCTGTCTTCCTTGGCAAATACAGATTAAATACCAGGTATTCAGGATGTTCAGACTAGCCAGCAAAAGCCTGATCTCTCAACCTTTTTGAAAGCAGAGGAAAATAAATATTCAAATAGCATTTGTTAATGGTTAAAAACAGAACAAAGGATGAGGCAAGAACTTGGTAAATCCACTTCTGTTAGCTCCAAGGCATTGCATAGTAATAGCAATGAGAAAATTTTTGGATCCTTATATGTGGAGTTTGAAAAGAAAATAAATTTAAATGGCATCTTGAATTCTAGAGCTACTGGTGTTTGAACAAGTATAAGAAAATAAAACAAAACAAAATAAAATACAGTACAGTGGATTGAAAGTTTCTATTCTAGGAAAGGAGTGATTCCACTGAAAACCTGATGTATCAGGAAATATTGAAGTACTATTTTTTTTAAGTTCTATACTCAGAGTGGCAAAACTAGAATGAATAAAAGCTAAAAGAAAACAGAAAGAGTTTGTTTTTTCTTCCATGAGGTCTTGCTGAGAATGAGAAATAAAACACCTTCATTTTTGTATAGCAACAACAGAGAACCGAATGTTCCTTCTTGGGCAATTTTTTAAGCAGAAAGATTCATATCTTACTGAAAATTTCACCAATCTGCTTTTCCCTCCCATTCTCAGACAGCAATCAAGCAAATTAGAGAGCTGTATGTTGTTACTATAGTAATAAATGTTACAGTGCAGAAAAAGAAATTGGGCAGTCTAAGATATATATCTCCCAGGGAACAGGGAATACAATTTTTCATAATTTTGACCACTCAGTACTTTGGTAGCTGTGGGTTCTAGGAAATGAATGTCCCTATGTCAGTGCGAATGTTTTCCTACTCATTTGACATTTTCAAAATGAACAGACATTTGAATCAAAGCTAAAATTATGTTCCGAGTTTGTGCTGTAAGTAAGGAGACAGCACTTAAAATACAATTTACATTGACACGTTGCTAGGCATAGCTCATTATATTTGATGTGTTCTATACCCGCTTTATTTTCAAGCTTTGAAATGAATAAATTCATAAAGAAAGAGAAATAAATTTACAGCTGTTAATCTACATTTCTTTACATAAACAGAAATGGGGTTTAGGTACATTTATATAAAAAATAGATCTGTGCTTGTAAATCTTCGTGCATGGGTGTGTATTTAGATAGGTGTGTGCACATACATAGTAGTTAGATTTTAAGAATAAATTAGTCTGGATCTAATTAAAATTAAAAATTACTACCATGTCAAATAGAATTAAAACCTACTACAGCAATCCTTATTAAGAGAGGAAATAAATAAGGATAATTTAAATTTAATACACAATTCAAATGACAAGTAACTGATTAATTGCAATTAAAACACAAGAAATCATGGAGGTGACTAGTTCCAGTCTGTATATGAATGCAAAACATGATGATTTAAGTGTTAAAAAAAAGAAATCATTTTGGGATATATTTTAGCTAAGTATTAGCCCACCAGTACCATGAACTCCTTTGTATTACAGTGTCTGGTTTTGGGGTACAGGTACTGAGAAAAGATGCTCAGCTATGTGGACGATGAAGGTGGCAGTCAACTAACAGATACATTTGTCTCCATTTTAGCTGGTCATCTAGAAACATCTATTCATACGGGAGAAGCAGAAAGAATATGATTAGTCTCACGCCAAAGCAGACATCTGAAGCAAGTTAGATGAATCATGCCCTCCACATCTCTGTTCCTCTCATTGACTATAAAAGGAACCCTGATGGACTGGCTGAGCCATCAATGCCTGTGCTATACATGTATAAAGTTACAAGAAATTATTCTGATCCTTAACAATTGGGACAGCTACCTAGAATGATGGAGGAATGCCTACTAATGGAGTCTTTGAAGAACATGTCAGATATGCATTTGTCAAGCATAACATCAGTGTGATTGATCTCATTTGGCACTTGGAGATGCACTAGATGACCTTTCCACCTCCACATGTGTCTGATTATAAAACACTGGTAGAAGTCGTTGTTTGGGATGTACATGATGCCAGAGGCATCAAACTCATGTAAAAGATATCAAGCAGATATCACTTCAACATCCTGAAGCATGGGACACTGAGCTTGTCTTATACACTCTACGTTCATCACAGTTGTGAAAAGTAGATGTTTCTTTCTGCATTTACTTTTGTTTTACTGTGTGGAGAATGACCTGAGCAGTATATTGAAACCATTAACATGAGAATCCACTCACATTAACCAACTGTCCCTATCTCTGATCCCCTTCCCATGTTTTAGAGCAAGGACTCAGTTCTGACTTCACAGCAGAGACAATGTAGATTACAGAATAAAATTTCAATTTGTTTTAATGACTTTTACGATCCTATTTTCCTAGTTTTGTTCCACAAAGCTGAAGAGAACTATGGTTTAACTCAGACCAAAGTGTACGTTACAACAAATTCCCCATCCATGCCTGTTACACCTCCACAAGTTCTGATTCAAAGGCTTGAGAAGCACACTGTGGAGTCATCCCTACAACACTCTTTCGCACTGTCTCCAGCTGGATAGTCTCCCTTGGTCAGGTATATCTCCCCTGGCAGAAATCTTGTCTTTCAATCCAAAACCGAGTGTCAAAGCAAAGAGGAGATTCATAATGTCTTTCTTCTCCAGCGTGTTAAAGCGAAGACGCAAAACGCTGTTCTACAGTAATTTATTTATGGTGTGTATGATTAAGAGAATGTAGGAATTAACAGACTTAGTAGCAAAAAATATGTCCTGAAGTATTTATCAGGGAAGGTATTTGAACTCACCCGACCCCCCTTTAGAAGAAGACATCTTTATATAGAAATTATATCATCTCATGCTCTGTTTCTAGTAAAAGGGGCTATCTGTTTGCCAAGTTGCATGCACTAAGCAGCATATTGCTGACAGAGAAGCTGTTAGTTACGTAAAGCAGTTGGCCAAAAAAATGTGCCTACATGTGTACGAACATAATGGAAACATGGCACACAACTTCTAAGTGATTACATCGGTTGTGCCGGCTCTCTGAAATGAATGTTCACTTCGAGATACTGAGCTCTGAAGTTGTGTAAAATGGGGCCTTGGTGTTTTTTCATTAGCTAGTGTTGAAAAATGTTCTTCACAACTCAGGCCCTGCAATATCAAAAAAAATCGTGGGTTTTTGTTTTTTGGTGTGGGATTTGTTTGGTTTTTTTTTTTTTTTCATTTCTCTGAAAATATTTGGAGTTGGCTGGTATTTTGAAAAACTAATTTAGCCTAGAAATGATCTTGATTAATTGTTTCACCTGCCACAAATTTCTTGTATAACCTTGATTGTGGCATGACTCTTTTCTGCCTTCTAGTTGCCCATTTTCACAATAGGGAAAATGATGTAAAGTGGTGGTTAAATAGATGACTGGTTATAGGGGGCTTAGAAATGGAAGTAGAAGAATCCAGATCAATTACTTAGAGAGGTATCTTTTCGATTTCAGGTGCATGGTGGTGGTGGTGGTGGCAGGTATTTTCCATAAAAGTACTGTCATGGTTATCCTTATTTTTATTTTCCAGTGATTGGAGGGACAGTACCTGTTTTCTGCTTTGTAAGTTTTCTTTCCTGTTAGTCTAAAGAAATTTCTGAGCTTTGCTGATGACATACTTTGGCAAAAAATTGTTATCCTTACTCCCTCTGCTTCTTTGCATATTCTGTCAGCCTCACTGCCTGTCAAAGCATCTTTATGCTAAAAGGATGAATAACGTGAAAGTTCCAGTCAAAGCACAGTCTCACCAGAAGAACAAAAACTTATACAGTAGCTACTAGACTGGCCTGGCTTCTAAAGTCAGTGGCCAAACTCCTACTCCTGTGATGGGCTGTTATACGAGGACTGTGTGAAATCAGGGACTGTGTCACTGAACTTCTTCCATTGTGTCAGTGATTGAACATAACCAGGCTTTAGGCAATAATTTAGTTTCACATTAAAACCACATTTTCACTTAGTCACGAAGCTACCAACCTTGTACATTAGCAGTAACAAATTTCAACTAACATCACTATATGGACAATAATATCAGTCACATAATTTTGCGGAAAATTTTACCATGAGTACATTAAGGAATAAAAATGCCTGATGTTTCCCATTTTAAACGTGGTTTGCATTAGCTTCAGTGTTGTCTTGAGTCAAAAATTTTAAACCTGGCTTAGGCGTAAACATGCCTGATGGTGATCTTGTAGGGTGTACAGAAATATTTAGCCAAGTTAGATAATAAGAGCTGGAAGAAATAAGCTGATCTCTGAGATCGGTTTCCCATGGTTGAAAGTAACCATGGAACTGGTATGGAAAATGGGATTAATCTCATCTGATTTTAGCCATTTATAATTAGACCAGTCATGTAAATTCCCTTTGAAGTCCAAGGGAGAAACAGATATTTTCAGAGACATTCCATAATAAAATAACTGTCTAAAGGGCAATGAGTCATCTTTTAAAGATGCCTGCGTCTTTCCACTGTTTATGAAGGAGTTTGATGACTAGTTTAGACTAGGTTTTTACATTTTAGATGATTGAATTTAGTTAAATTCTGACCTGCTAATATAAGAGTTCACAATGCATCCACTCCACTCACCTCAAGTTCCAAAATACTTCTCAAATAAAACTAACATGTGCTTCAGAAAAATAGCTTAAGATTTAACTGACATTTAACTTGTTTTGGAAGTCCTGGGAAGGCATTGTTTTAATCTTGATTTCTAACTGTATCTCTGAAACTTTTTTGAAAACCTGAATATACGCCTAAATCATGGAACTGCCATTAACTCTATCTCAATTTTCCATGTCTTCTTCCTAATTTTGTTGATTCCCTTTTTGCCATGACATCTTCTACAAAAATATGTGTGAACAGAGAAGACAACATACAATACATCATGGAGCAGGCAATGTTCTGGAGTCCACAGAAGAGCAACGATCATAGACTACAGGCATTTAAGATGAATAGAAAAGGGGATTTGCCAGGGAGAAAGGTGTCTGTGTGTGGGAACATGTGCATTCACATTGTTTGGAGAGAGATCACTATGAGAAAGAATCATGAATTCCATCATCAGAATGGGTCCTTAGAGCAGAATACTGCCAATGGCAGTGTGCAGATCAGAAACATCCTGATCAGAGTAAAGAAAAACTCATGGGTGATCTTTCATATTAGGAAAAATGGCATGGGTAGATTCTCACCGAGACAGCTTGGGAACAGCTGTTGCTTGGGTGAATTATAAACAGTCAAACAAAGTAAAGGTATGATTGAAATTGGTTATTCTGAAAGGAGAATTAGCAAAAGGAGGTCATGTTACTAGCAGATCAGCCTTGGAGCAATCAGTAATTAACCTTTTCACTAAACCTTTTGCCACACAAAGTAGATATGCACTAAGTACAGTTACTGAAGATTCATTTTTCACAGAGGCATGCTCAATATGGTGTAGAACTGGAGAGTCACCAAAAATAGCTTGAATACCCCGAAGAAGGGTTAATAGATAGTGGAATAAGAATGAACAGTACTAGAGACGAAGATCATGAACTTGGGGACTAGCACAAAAAACTTTGCTTTAGGTGAAGTTTTGTTATATGAAAAACTCCAAAGGGCAATTACAGAGAACAAACTGTACAGGTACACATCTGTTAGCAAATTAAAGAAGCCAGGGAAGGGTTCAAGCACTTCAACCCAGCATAGACACCGGTAAAGTGCTCTAACTGTCTCTGGAACCTTTTGGCCAGATTTTGGACTCTGTGGCACAGTTCAGTCATTAGGCTAGACCAGGAACTCTATCCAACATACAGTTTGAGTACAATCACTGTACCTGAAGGTCTAGAGAATTTAATGGTATAGAACTGGTAAGAGCATGTCATTTGCCTTGAGGTCAGGCAAAGGTCAATGGCGCTGTTTAATGTTAGTACAGACAGAGCCGGTAACTCCTAAGTTAACATGAACACAGAGTATACAAAGAAGTTCCTGCCAGTAAATGTACATCATATAATAATTTGTTAACAACCTCTTCCCCCAAGGAATGATGTGCTTTTTCCTGGCTTGTCACAGAGAACACTTAGTGGAGAAGACGAGTGTGTTTTGAAGGAGGTCCAATACTGTGACAGCAATTTTATGTCTCCGTGTGCTCAACTTGTTGATGCAGAAGACCCTGATTTTTCAGAAAGCAGGCTACCTTGGCATAGTTCCAGCAATCTCATCGCTTATGCTTCAAGACGTGCATGCTGATAAAGCTTTTTCACAGTAGAGCAATGCCTGAAAACAGTAAAAAGCAGATGGTACTTCCTCACTCTCCATTAGAAACAAACAGCAATACAGGAGCATTCTGGCAGTTTTCACTTTTTACTTCAGCACTGGCATGACTGTGAAAGTCTGACAGAGCGTCCTTAGTGATTTAATATGAGTAACCTTGAAATCAAACCAGATTTCAGACAAGCTCACCCATCTTACTGAGAGGGAGGGCAACTAGATAAACACACACACACAACCCCTGCGGTTTACATTCTTTTCTATTTTCCTTCACAGAGATGCTGAGACTATGTTGGTTTTATTGCACTATTGGCTAAGGCTAGATCCAAAGATGAATTAAGTGGATAATGTCTCCTTCACTTTAAATGTGTCCTCTGCGACAGGTGCAGCGCTGTTTATGTCACATTCTGCTTCCCCTCCGCACAGCTCTCTCCCGGGCAGTGTGTACAAAGCCGGTGTTTATGGCAATACACCAGCGCTCTGAGCAATCCCACGTCCCATCCTACGGCCGTACTTTGATTGATGCTCCAGCACAACATGGAAGTCTCTTCAAGTCTATTCCCTGCTGAGAAATTAGGAGCAGGTGATTTCTTCACCATCAAGAGCTGAAAGGCCGGAATGAAACACCAATAGAAGTCAGATACACAACTGTCCTGTAAAGATGAAGAAAAAAACTCCTTTTGTCATTTTAGTAGGCACTGAAACAACTTTTATTTCTAATAAAACTGTTTCTGTGCATTACAAATATTGTCCATCTTTCCTCCAAATGTCATCAATTATCCATCTCTATTTTTTCCTTTTTTTTTTTTTTCATTTAATGCCACTCAGACATTGTTATTTCTCTTTTATTTATTTGAGAGGATTATTTCTGGCTTTTATGAGACAGTTTTGTGAGACATGACCAGAATTATGGAACAGTTCTCAAAAATGCTACATTATCCCTGATGTGCTGTAATTAGATGGCAACAAATGCAGCCTTTTATGTGTGTTAGCTAGCTTGTGAAGGAAAAACCAATAGCCTATTTACAAAAGGTTTTCATAGTTTTTTTCCTGAAGCAAAACTAATACATAGCTTGAAACCCTTTGATTTATTTCAGTAGGCTTCAGACCAACATAAAAATCCTTAAAAAAATGAGCATATTTCCATTTAACAGAGTACGACATTGTGTATTTCCAGTAACTAATTTACCACATATTTAAATCTACACACCAACAAACAAAAGGTAAATCAAGCCTTGCCTAGCTGAGACCTATATGAATAAGTCCTGCAAACAGTGTTTCATCAGCTGAGGATTTAGTCTTTCTCTGGGAAACTATATATTTAAAAATCTGATGATGTACAGTTTCTGAACAAGAACTGGAAATATAGGTTACCTTTAAAAATACTAAATGACCTACAGTGACTTGTTTTTCTTTTTGACTTTGGAAAAAAAGAAGTAGAGAGAAATGGTAGAAGACATCTGTTTACAGTAAGGCAAGAGGACACACACTAAACTAAAAAAATTTAAAAAAAAAAACAAAGAAAAGCTTTTTCTGATTAAATTCTTTCCAGCTTGGGAGAATTCTTAACTCTTAATCAGTAGCAATTTGTCAGTAATGACACTTGCCTGTGAAGTTAAGGATGAGTGTATTGGTCCGAAGCATGAAGAACTAGTTGGGGTATGGTGCCCAGGCTGTGTGGCTCCTGGGAAATGTGGCAACGGTGGGGACCTTGATGAAAAAGCAGCTGTGCATTCAACAGCTGTCTTCCTACAGCCTTGAGATTCCTTCATTTTCCTTTTCCATGGAAACAGAACTCCAGAGTAATGTGAAAAGGTTAAGAAGAAAAGTGCTGTGTCTGTGAACTGAGGATTGTTTGTCTTCGTTTTAGGCCGAAAGTGCTTCACCGCCTTTTCTGTGACTAATGATTTCTCATAGCTTTAAGCAATCCCCACCATAATCCCTGGGCATTTTGCAACACCCTCCATGTTACGTTTCATGCTTGGTGTAGAAGCTTAGTGATCTGCTCAGATGCAGTCTGAGTCCACCTGCACTGACAAGCTTCTTTTTTCAGCCCTTGCTTACTGTTATACTGTGATTGCAAATTTTGGAGGGGCTCAGAAGTCAGGCTACCTTGGTACTGTTCTGTTGCCCCCAGTTCTTGAGTAAGGTCAGTTTGTTCATCTCCTTGACATTCAGTTTTAAATTGGTATCTGATCATTAAGCATATGTCCTGGTTTCAGCTGAGATAGATAGAGCTAATGTTCTTCTTAGTAGCTAAAACAGAGCTTTGTTTTAGCTTTAGTGTGAGGTTTGCTATGGGAAGAATGTTGATAATACACTCATGTTTTCAGTTGTTGCTAAGAGATCAAGGACCCCGTGCTTTGCTAGTGTGCAGGTGCAGAAGAAGCTGGGAGGGAGCATAGCCAGGACAGCAGACCCCAACTTACCAAAGGGATATTCCATACCATATGACATCATGCTCAGTATATAAAGCTGAAAGAAGAAGAAGGAAGGAGGAATGTTCATTGTGATGACATTTGTCTTCCCAAGTAAGCGTTATGTGTGATGGAACCCTGCTTTCCTGGAGATGGTTGAACACCTGCTGCAAATGGTAAGTAGTGAATGAATTCCTTGTTTTATTTTCCTTGTGAGTGTGGCTTTTGCTTCACCTGTTAAACTGTCTTTATCTCAATCCACGAATTTTCTCACTTCTATGCTTCTGATTCTCTTTCCCATCCCATCAGGGGTGAGTGAGCAGCTGCATGGTGCTTAATTGTCAGCTGGGGTTAAACCAAGCCAGGGTAGGCTTTAGCTGATTTCACAGAATCATAGAATTGCTGAAATTGGAAGGGACCTCTGGAGGTCACCTGGTCCAACCCCCCTGCTCAACAAGGGCCACCAAAAGCCAGTTGCCCAGGACTGTGTCCAGATGTCTCTTGAGTGTCCCAAAGAAAGAAACTTCACAACCTCCCTGGGCAAAATCTTCCAGTGCTGAGCCACCCTCACAGTATAAAAGTGTTTCCTAATATTCAGATGGAACCTCCTGTGTCTGTGGCCATTGCCTCTGGTCTTGTCACTGGGCACTGCTGAAAAAAATCTGGCCCCATTCTCTTGACACCCACCTTTTACACTAATAAATACCCTGTGAGCCTTCTTTTCTCTCAGCTAAACAGTCTCAGTTCTTTCCTTGTAGGAGAGATACTCCAATCTCTTAATCACTTTTGTGACCCTACACTGGACTCTCTCCAGTACGTGCATGTGTCTCTTGTTCTGAGGAGCCCAGAACTGAACTTAAGACTATAGAGGCGGCCTCACCAATGATGAACAGAGGGGAAGGATCATGTCCCTTGTCCTGCTGGCAATGGTTTGCCTAATGTAGCCCAGGATAACATTTACCACCTTTGCTGCAAGGGCACATTGCTGGCTCATGTTCAACTTGCTGCTCACATACTGAAGGAACAAGGCATTGCAGCAACTGGTCTGTTCTTTCAGTGACAATTCCTCATAAATAACTGGAAAGATGTTCCTTATAGAGATAATTTCCAAAGCACAAGGATGAATGAATATTCAGCAAATAATCTTTAGCTGGCAATCACATTCCAAACCCTTAGGATGGATAGTTGATCTAACTATACAAGTGAGCATTTGAGATATTCAGCACAGCATCCAAGTTATTCCACACAGGCTCCCTTTGCAGACTTCATCAACAGTCACTGAGACTTACGGCCTGATTCATCTCATGCAAAGGCAGATATTTAAATATGCTAGATGAATCATAAGTTAAGGTACATATTTCTATGTAAGACAGTCTAGACTTTGTTGCAGATCCCTACAGTTAGGGGAATTGAATTCTACCATATACAGAGAAGGCTTAATTCATTTAGAAGGTGGTAAAAATATTCAGATATTCCTTAAGAGATAGTAATTTTGTCCTAATACTAACTCTGACTGCACTATACCCCACCTTCATCTCTTGATTTTTGCTGATTAAAACTGTTCATAATGAATTAATTTTTTTATTAAATCAGAGATTCTGAGGAGTAAAACCGACACCACCGTCCCTATCACCCCCAAAATAAAACAAACCCTGCTTAAATGTAGCATGGAACTACCTGGGTTTGAGCCATTGTATTCTTCAGTTTGTACTATCCTATTATTAGCACTGCCACTGTTCTGGGTAAGAAAATGCAATCTTCTGTCTCTACATATTTAAGACAGTGATATTTTGTTTTTGATTTTTCTCCAGACAATTTGTCTCACGGAAGAATAAGAAGCAGGAGAAGGGGCAGTGATTTTTTGGTTATAAATCCAGATTTTAATAGCCTAGTGTCTCTTACTTTTTTTAAAAAAATAATCTCATATTACTTTCTACTTTGTGTGTCTAATTCTCTCTTTCCTCTAAGGCACTTACACTCCAAAGCCTATATCCACTGCTCCAGTAAGTGCATATATTTATTTTCAAGATGTCCTTGTCTTTTTTCATGCTCTTTGTGATGCATGAAAACCAATTTGCTTCTTTTCTCCCAGATGCCAACCCATCTTTCCCATCTGCTCCTATATGTGGTGATAAGAAAATTAGTTAGGCCAGCACTTCAGTATTTTATATACAAATTTTAACCATGAGTGAATTTGTTGCTTCTGAAAATAGGATGACTAATAGCTGTGACTGTAGCTGAGTGAAACCTCTGGCAGTGCTGTGCTTTCCTTGTGCAGCTCAGCCTGTCAGATGTCTTCCATAGGCATGGGCATTTGAATTCTGAAGGTAGACATTGAACTTTTTAAATTTCCTTTCCTTTTTTACCTTTGGCTTCCTCTCTGCCTAACAGGAGGTCTAACAGATAACATGCACCAAACATTGGTATTTTCCATAGCATAAGAGTCTCAGGACTCCTCCTGAAGATTTGGAAGCCCGCATTGACAATTCAGACAGGCTGGAGGAGTTAGGCCCCTGGGTCCCTTCTGGTGGCTGATGTACGTAGATGTCACCAGACCAGACTATTTTTATCATTGTAGCAGGACAAATTACTAAAATCAGAACTTTTAAAATTGCATCTAGACTTTCAGGGCGTGGCGCGGGAGTTCGCGCAGGGAGGGCGCACGNAGATTTGGAAGCCCGCATTGACAATTCAGACAGGCTGGAGGAGTTAGGCCCCTGGGTCCCTTCTGGTGGCTGATGTACGTAGATGTCACCAGACCAGACTATTTTTATCATTGTAGCAGGACAAATTACTAAAATCAGAACTTTTAAAATTGCATCTAGACTTTCAGGGCGTGGCGCGGGAGTTCGCGCAGGGAGGG